>CALYLW010002086.1:0-69806 GCA_944989445.1 Ampullaceana balthica
CAGTGGCGTCACTAGGGGGTGCGGGAGGGGGGCGGGCCGCCCCGGATGACACCCATCAGGGGGTGACACCCGAGCCTAAAATGTTACTGTGTACGATTTTATGTCAGACAAAAAAAATATGACACATTTTTTAATCTAGCAAGAAATTAAGAAATACAATGAAATACGTTAAACGCGAAAACACTTATTAAAAAAATATCAGTTAATTTGCAATTATAAAACAGTCCCAACACACAAACAACATTAAAACAAATTAGGAAAAAATGAAAAGAAACAGTCGCAGTAGAGAGATCGTTATGAAAGGCTGGAATGAAAGAGGCAGTGTCTTATGTTTTAAAAGATATAAAGCCATTTGGGCTTGGACACACCGACAGCATAGACGAATCCCACCTCGACACTCCCTCCACCGCAGTGGGGTGGGGGGGGATACGATTTTTAATCATAGACAAACAAAAAATCATCAAAAGATGGATTTTCTTTGTTTATGTTTTTCTTGAGGAAAATTATGATTTCAATGTCTTTGAGTTAATATTTTGTTATATATATATTTATTAAAAAGGCGTGAAAGCATTGATATGTATGTTTATATAAAGGTAGTCCTCCTGCTACGACGGTCCCATCCCGACTTACGCTGTTTCGTGGTTACGAACGCGCCCCCTTAAAGAATACTATTACGCGTTATTCCGTATTTAATTTCATGAGGTAACGAATTGTTTTCTCTATTTGAAATAACAAAAATTATTGAAAAATATATATGATTATTATTTCAACCTACAACTTTCGTTTGCGAATTTTTCAAATGGCGAAATTTTCAATCAAGTCAGTAAAGCTGAGTACGCTTATAAGTTCCTTTTGAATGCTCATTAGAGAGAGCATATAACATATTCAGTCTTTTTTGTCCCATGCAAATTCTAACTCATTATATATTCTTTCAACTTTGAAAAGGATCGCTCTCAGCTGAAGTTTGATGTCATCATTGAAAGATAGATGCGAAGTGCGATGTGTACATTTGTAAAGGACTATGTGAATTATATCTCATTCAAAAGCAGCAAAATTTTTATCTCTGCGCACGTTTTTTTTTCTTCTCTTTGTGCTACTTCCTTTTCTTTACCCTGAGCCTGGGGCTGGACAATAACTCTTTTAAGAGTTCTGAAAATTGGACTAATTCTGAAGGTAAGCAGTCTTCGAAATCACTTGAACTTGAATGCTCTTCCATTAACTTGGCTGCTGCCCATCGGGTGGCGAAATTGCTGAGCTCAGTTAAGTTTGTAAGAAAGCCAAATTTCTCATGGATGTCTTTATATGCCGATGTTGTAGGGCTTAAGAAAGTTTGTCAATGATTACCAGAAATACCTCAATCTTGAATTTTTGTCTCGATGAGAATACTGTTTTGTTGATGTCCCTTTATCAAACTGCCGCTTTCTTTTTTGTTTGATAGTATTGAAGATTGTTTACACTGTTTTTACCACGGACTTTTCCTTTCCTTTGTCTTCATAGGAATCATATTAAGAATGCTATTTTTTAACAAACTCAATGAGAGACTTCCTTTCTAAAATTGTTTCCCCAAACTTCAAGTAAAATAGCGATTTCTAGTTGTTCAATTTCCTTTAGAAATACTTCTTCTTCAAGTCGACGTGGCTGATTTTCATTAATTTGTTGCTAATTCTTACAGTGCTGCGATATTCTCATGGTATGAGTTATTAACAGACCTTACAGCATCATTTCAGGCTGACCATCTTGTGCCAGACAAGGCTTTGTTAGCATATATCAATTTCATATGTTTTTGAAGTACCTGTCAACGATGAGTAGATGCAACAAGCCGGGTATAAAGATTTTGCAGAAGACAAAAGAATCTGACTGCAGTAGGACAACCTGATGCTCATTTCCCAACCAAATTAAAGGAATGAGCTGTGCACGCACTTATCGAGCAACAATGCAGTTCTGACGAAGAATAGCCTGGTTTCCGTTATACTTCCTACTCATATTTGCAGCATTGCCGTATGACTGTCCAAGGCATTTTCGGGGATTCGTACAAACATAATGGCCTGCATCTTTATTATACACTATAATTCATAATAAGTCTGGGTGCCTTTGAATTATTGTGGCTTTAGCCGTTCAGCACCCCCTTTTAATCCGCCATAGGGGGGTCACGCATCTGTGACGATGTGGTACGAAGAGGGGGGTGTTTGAGAAATGTGACGCCACATCAAACACGCGAAACTTTAAATACATGTTCCACTTAAATATTTGATTGTTTACCATTTATTTAATTACGTTTTCAATGACTTCATGCGTGTTACGATATTAGAGTGCAGACTTACCCTAAATACATATTTAAATGAAAAAAAAATTGCAACATGCTAATTTTTATTGAGAAAATTCGGCTTGGGGGGGGTGTCAAAGCTTTGTTACGTCATATCATAAAAAGGGGTGGGGTCTAAGTTTTTGTGACAAAGTATGACGCTGGAGGAGGGTGGGGTAAAAATCGGCAACCTCACGTGACGTCATTTATGGACGGCCCCTTAAGTCGTGAAGGGGTGACATCATGAGCTACCGCCCCGGGTGACACCAGCCCTAGTGACGCCTCTGGAATTATGTCACATTCATTATAAAGTCATCAGGAGAGAGAGAAACAGAGAGAGAGAGACGGAGAGAGAAGCAGAGAGAGAGAGAGAAACGGAGAGAGAAACAGAGAGAGACAGAGATGTACAAAAAGAGACACACAGAGAAAGAAAGATATATATATAGATAGACAAGAGGGATCGAGATACCTAAACAGAGAAAAATTGTCGTTGAGAGAAAGGGAGATAGATAGGGAGAGAGACAGAGAGAGAAAGAAAGAGAGACAGTCAAACAAGGGAAGAAAATAAGAAAGAAAGAGACAGAGAGGCAGAGAGAGAGGGTCAGAAAGAGATAAAGCCAAAGACGAAGACAGAGAAAAAGGTGTCGTTGAGAGAAAGAGAGATAGAGAGGGAGAGAGAAAGAAAAAAAGACAGACAGAAAGACAGAGAGATAAAAGATATAGAGACAGAGAGAGATGCAGAGACAAAAAAGAGAGTGAGAAAAGAGAAACTTACACAGGTACAGAGAAAGAGAAAGAAAGAGAGACAGAGAGACATATAGAGATGGATCTACATAGTGAGAAAAGATGGAGAGATAGAGATATATAGAGAGAAGGTAATGGTTAAGGTGATATTCCTGGGCTGTAAGGAAAAAAAAGATGACGCGTTGTTGAAGGGGGGGGGGTAAATGTTATTCTTTTTAAAAAAAGTATCCGGAAATAAATTAAAGTAGAATTTACTCGCCCACACTAGGGATACACATGTTTTCTTGTGTTGTCTGTTGGTCTCTGAGTGGTGGCTTGGGTAGTCAAGACATTCACTTGTTCAGTTCAGTCAGTTCAATTTCATTCTTGATGTAGATTAACCCCCGGGACTAATTAAGGCTCACCTGCACATGACACACGGGTGATTTTTCTTACCAGCATATGACACACGGGTGATGTTTCTTACCAGCATATGACACACGGGTGATGTTTCTTACCAGCATATGACACGGCTGATGTTTCTTATATGACACACGGCTGATGTTTCTTATATGACACACGGCTGATGTTTCTTATATGACACACGGCTGATGTTTCTTATATGACACACGGCTGATGTTTCTTATATGACACACGGCTGATGTTTCTTATATGACACACGGCTGATGTTTCTTATATGACACACGGCTGATGTTTCTTATATGACACACGGCTGATGTTTCTTATATGACACACGGCTGATGTTTCTTATATGACACACGGGTGATGTGCGACGTCCTGCAATACTTCTTCGCCTTGTATGTTAGGGACCAATTGTATGGTAGGGACCAATTGTATTGTAGGGACCAATTTTCTGTTAATGTTCGTTGGTCCGTGTTCAAAGTAAAAGTGTGTTCAAAGATGAACAGCAACCATTTTTTTCTCCAAAAAGTGAAGATTGGTAAGGATCTAGTGCATGTTGATTCTGGTGTCCACTTTGTCTTCATGAACGAGAAGCCCTGGGACTCCATGTCTCATGTCTTTACCAGTTTTTAAGTTCAACAAACAACGAGCTGGTATTTCTGAAATATAGAGGGCCTATATCTGGTCCCAGTTTAAATTAAAATATAGAGGGCTTCTATCTGGTCCCATTTTAAATGAAAATATAGAGGGCCTCTATCTGGTCCCATTTTAAATTAAAATATAGAGGGCCTCTATCTGGTCCAATTTTAAATTAAAATATAGAGCGCCTCTATCTGGTCCCATTTTAAATTAAATTATAGAGGGCCTCTATCTGGTCCAATTTTAAATTAAAATATAGAGCGCCTCTATCTGGTCCCATTTTAAATTAAAATATAGAGCGCCTCTATCTGGTCCCATTTTAAATTAAATTATAGAGGGCCTCTATCTCGTCCTTCTTTAAATAGGAAAATTTGAAAAATTTTGGACAAGAACGAAAACAATGCGTACAGACATGAACGAAAGCAAGTTATTAAAACTTGGTAAATAAATAAGATGTTTATCTAAATCTACCTGATACACACATACACACACGCACGCACACACAAACAAGTAAAAAGTGATGAGGTTAATAATATCAGTTATGTGCAGTGCTGCCAGTGATAATTTTGGGAAAACTTTGCCGAGACTTCAAAAAAAACACTAGATCTGAAAGAAAAAAAACTAGACACGCTAAAAATAAACAAATTTGACGTCACAAAACTATCCCCCCCCCTTTTTTGTGTTTCCTATTTGAAAAGAAGCATGTTTCAAATCATTTTATTGTCATTTAAGTATTTTAAGTATTTAGTGTTAGGCTGCAGTCTAATATCGTAACACGCGCGAAGCTATTTAAAACGTCATCAAATAAATTGTAAGCAATCAAATATTTAAGTTGAGCTTTCATTTAAAGTTGCGCTTTTTTATGTGACGTCACAGTTCTTAAACACCCCCACCCCCTTTTTCACACATCTCACAAAAGTTTGACCCCCCCCCGCCCTTTCCCGTAAATGCGTGACGTCATTTAAGAACGACACCGAGGTATTAGTATGTTTTACATAAGTATTTGTAAAATATACTTACATCTGCATTTCTTCATCACTTATGTCATCTTCCTTATAAATACCAATCTTATCAGCATTCTTGGAACCATTCTTATTTTATCTATAACAGACGCTCCTTTTATACCTTCATCCATTGTTTATGTCTAGTATTGCATTTTTATTTGAGTTTTAAATGTTGATAGAGTTTTGGTTTTCCTCGTTTGTTCAGGAACCCATTCAATGGCCGAATTCCCGACGGAAAGAACGAGCATTTTTATGTGTTTGTTCTTGCATACTAAATAGGAAAAGTGTGTTTATAAATCTGTCTATCTGATCGATGTATTAGATTATCTTTGTTCTATGACATGTATACTTGAGAGGGTGGTCGGACACTTCGACCCCGGATGATTCGACCCCGGGACGGTTCGACCCTGCCAGTTCGACCACAGGACGGTTCGACCCCAGGACGTTTCGACCCCCGGTCGGTTCGACCACGGACGGTTCGACCCCGGACGATTCGACCCCGGGCGATTCGACCCCGGACAGTTCAAAAACGGACGTTCGACCACAGGACGTTTCGACCCAGGACGTTTCGACCCCAGGGTGTTTCGACCCCGGACGTTTCGACCCTCTCGTTTCTACATTGTGAAATGATTTTATTTATTCTATGGTTTTTTTTTAAAAAATTTTAAAAATTAATTTTTTGGTATATTATCCATTAAAAATTAAAAACTCCTATCCCAAACTAAACAAAAAACTAAAAAGGAGCTAATTTATTATTGGGTTTTAAAAATGTTTATATTTAAGTCGTTCAAAGGTTTTCAACGTGATAACAAAAACAAACGAAAGTTGATTTTTTTCTTTTTTTTAAAAATTTTTTTAAAATTTATTATTTTAAAATCTTTTTTAAGTGTCGACATGCTGAACGCAGTCGCTGAAACATAACAAACCCGCGCCCTTGCATTCACTTCTGTTTCTTGTGTTGCTTAACACGTATATACCTCCCTAGCAGAAATACTGATTTTAATAAGACGTACAAAGTTGTCAGTATTTAAAGTTCATCAATTTCAATAGTTTATACCGCTGCCTAGCAGACAATAACATTCAAGCTGCTGGACCCGTATGACCGGACTGAACGTTACGTTGTTGTTTACTATTTCCTCCAGGGTTTCATAATCCCGTGTTACGAAGGCTACACTCAGTGACCACCACAGCAAGCCGTGTGCTGGCGAGGGTAAATATAGTAAGTGGGGGCAGAGAGAATGTAGGCACCTTTTGAAAGGACTGTCTGACCACATTGCCTTTGTTTTGTCCGATTACATCGGACGGGCGGGGGTGGGGGGGGGTGGAGTTGGATTGGTTTGGAAGGACTTTCTACCTCAGAGGAATGACGCATTGATCACAATCATGAATTCGCGTTGAATATTGACTGGTTGTCAATAACAATTTCAAACTGTATTTAATTTTTAATGGATAATAATTTTAAGCTAAATTATTTTTAGTAAATGGATAACATGTAAACATGTTTATACCAAAAATTACTTTTAAAAATAATAATTTTTAAAAAGTATATTAAAAAATATATTTAAAAAATATACGGTGTAGATACGAAGGGGTCGAAACGTCCGGGGTCGAAACACCCTGGGGTCGAAACGTCCTGTGGTCGAACTGTCCGGGGTCGAATCGCCCGGGGTCAAATCGTCCGGGGTCGAACCGTCCGTGATCGAACCGACCGGGATCGAAACGTCCTGGGGTAGAACCGTCCTGTGGTCGAACTGGCAGGGTCGAACCGTCCGGGGACGAAACGTCCGGGGTCGAAGTGTCCGTAATTCCTGGCTGTCTTTGTCTCTTTCCCTCTCTTTCATCCTCTGTCACTGTCTCTCCATATCGCTGTGTTTCTGCCTCTTTCCTTCTGTGTCTTGATTTGTCACTCTTTCTTTCCCTTTCTCTCTCTCTGTCTCTTTGTCTTTTCTGTCCCTCACTCTCTCTTTCTCTCCGTCTGTCTTTAACTGTCTCTTGCTGTCTCTTTTGTTTTCTATCTTTCTCTCTCCCTCTCTATCTCTCCTTAACTCAACGACATTTTCTCTCTGTCTTCGAATCTCGCTCCCTCTGTCTCTCACTATATATATTTCTCTCTCTATATCTCTTTATATACATCTCTCTCTCTCTTGCCCCCAATCTCTTTCTCTCTCCGTTTCTCTCTCTCTCTCTCTCTCTCTCTCTGGATGACTTAATTATGAATGTGACGTAATTCAACAACGAGTTATCTTTAATCGCCAACACCACACCCATTTTTTTCTCTAACGTTGTATAGTTTGTGTCACTGAGTGTCTGAGAGTGTATGTGTAAGGGATAGGAAAGTGACCAGGTAACGTTGTATAGTTTGTGTCACTGAGTGTCTGAGAGTATGTATGTGTAAGTGATAGGAAAGTGACCAGGTAACGTTGCATGCTTTGTGTCAATGAGAGTCAGAGAGTGTGTATGTGTAAGTGATAGGAAAGTGTTCAGGTAACGTTAAATAGGTAATGTCACTGAGTGTCTGAGAGTGTGTATGTGTAAGTGATAGGAAAGTGACCAGGTAACGTTGTATAGTTTGTGTCACTGAGTGTCTGAGAGTGTGTATGTGTAAGTGATAGGAAAGTGACCAAGTAACGTTGTATAGTTTATGTCACTCTGTGTCTCAGAGTGTGTATGTGTAAGTGATAGGAAAGTGACCAGGTAACGTTGCATAGTTTATGTCACTGAGTGTCTGAGATTATGTATGTGTAAGTGATAGGAAAGTGACCAGGTAACGTTGGATAGTTTATGTCACTGAGTGTCTGAGAGTGTGTATGTAAGTGATAGGAAAGTGACCAGGTAACGTTGTATAGTTTTGTCACTGAGTGTCTGAGAGTGTGTATGTGTAAAGTGATAGGAAAGTGACCAGGTAACGTTGTATAGTTTGTGTCACTGAGTGTCTGAGAGTGTGTATGTGTAAGTGATAGGAAAGTGACCATGTAACGTTGTATAGTTTGTGTCACTGAGTGTCTGAGAGTATGTATGTGTAAGTGATAGGAAGTGACCATGTAACGTTGTATAGTTTGTGTCACTGAGTGTCTGAGAGTGTGTATGTGTAAGTGATAGGAAAGTGACCAGGTAACGTTGTATAATTTATGTCACTGAGTGTCTGAGAGTGTGTACGTGTAAGTGATAGGAAAGTGACCAGGTAACGTTGTATAGTTTGTGTCACTGAGTGTCTGAGAGTGTGTATGTGTAAGTGATAGGAAAGTGACCATGTAACGTTGTATAGTTTATGTCACTGAGTGTCTGAGAGTGTGTATGTGAAAGTGATAGGAAGTGACCAGGTAACGTGTACAGTTTATGTCACTGAGTGTCTGAGAGTGTGTATGTGTAAGTGATAGGAAAGTGACCAGGTAACTTTGTAAAGTTTGTGTCACTGAGTGTCTGAGAGTGTGTATGTGTAAGTGATAGGAAAGTGACCAGTTAACGTTGTATAGTTTGTGTCACTGAGTGTCTGAGAGTGTGCATGTGTAAGTGATAGGAAAGTGACCAGTTGTCTTTATAATAAGTCAGGGGTCGGGGAAACTTTTTGTCCGAGAGAGACAAAAATCACTAAACATTTTGAAAAGTAATTCTGTGAGAGTCATACATTATGTTTACAACTAGAAATTCCACGAAATGTTAGTATTTTGTGTAATTAAATGTTAGTATTTTGTATAATTAAATGTTAGTATTTTGTGTAATTAAATGTTAGTATTTTGTGTAATTAAATGTTAGTATTTTGTGTAATTAAATGTTAGTATTTTGTGTAATTAAATGTTAGTATTTTGTGTAATTAAATGTTTAGTATTTTGTGTAATTAAATGTTAGTATTTTGTGTAATTAAATGTTAGTATTTTGTGTAATTAAATGTTAGTATTTTGGTAATTAAATGTAGGTATTTTGTGTAATTAAATGTTAGTATTTTGTGTAATTAAATGTTTAGTATTTTGTGTGATTAAATGTTAGTATTTTGTGTAATTGAATGTTAGTATTTTGTGTAATTAAATGTTAGTATTTTGTGTAATTAATTGTAGTATTTTGTGTAGTTAAATGTTAGTATTTTGTGTAATTAAATGTAGGTATTTTGTGTAATTAAATGTTAGTATTTTGTGTAATTAAATGTTAGTATTTTGTGTAATTGAATGTTAGTATTTTGTGTAATTAAATGTTAGTATTTTGTGTAATTAAATGTTAGTATTTTGTGTAATTAAATTTAGTACTTTGTGTGATTAATGTTAGTATTTTGTGTAATTAAATGTTAGTATTTTGTGTAATTAATTGTAGTATTTTGTGTAGATTAAATGTTAGTATTTTATGTAATAAATGTATAGGATATTTGTGTAAACTAAATTTGAAATTTATGTGTAATTAAATGTATATTCTAGTGTAATTGAAATGTTAGTATTTTGTGTAATTTCGAAATGTTAGTATTTTGTGTAATGTAAGTGATGTATTTGTGACTTTAAATGGATTGTTTATGTGCACGATTTTTCAAATGATTTGTATGTTTGTGTAATTACAAATATTAGTAACTTTTGATAGTAATTTAATGCCTGATGTGTCTGGGTAATTAAAGTATAGTGCATTTTGTGAAATTGCCCATGATAGTATTTTGTGTATATTAATAATGTTTGTATTCTGTATAATTACTGTTAGTGATGGTGTAAAATTAGTATTTTGTGACTAAATTTATAAAATGATTAAAGTAGTAATTCTGTGAGAGCCATACATTATGTTTACAACTAGAAATTCCACTAAATGTTAGTATTTTGTGTAATTAAATGTTAGTATTTTGTGTAATTAAATGTTAGTATTTTGTGTAATTAAATGTTAGTATTTTGTGTAATTAAATGTTAGTATTTTGTGTAATTAAATGTTAGTATTTTGTGTAATTAAATGTTAGTATTTTGTGTAATTAAATGTTTTTATTTTGTGTAATTAAATGTTTGTATTTTGTGTAATTAAATGTTAGTATTTTGTGTAATTAAATGTTAGTATTTTGTGTACGAAATCTGTACGAAAACTTCACCTGCCAAGTAGTACATAATGGTAGACTAACATGAATTCCATGTCACAACTGGAGTCAAACAAGGATGCATGCCTCCTTTCACCACTTCTGTTCCTTCTTGTGTTAGACTGGGTCACAAGCGAAGCTTATGCAAGCTCAGGAAAAGGAATCCACTGGAACCTAATGCAAAAACTAGAAGATTTAGAGTTTGCGGATGACTTGGCCATTCTGTCCCACTGACTCCAAGACATGCAAGACAAAGTCACAGCCTTGAGCGAGACTGGGAAAAGAGTAGGACTCAAGATAAACATTAAAAAAACAATTTTTTTGAAAATATACTTCCTACAAAATGGAGTCATCCAAGTAGACAACCGCAACCTGGAACAAGTTAACAACTTTGTATACCTTGGGAGTGTGGTCAGTGTAGCAGTGGGAACAGATGAGGACATCGAACGAAGAATAAATTTTGCGCGACAGGCTTTTGCCAATCTGAAACAGTTCTGGAGATCTACACACATCTCTGTCAAAACAGAAGTAAGGATCTTTAACACCAATGTTAAAACGGTCCTACTTTATGGATCTGAAACATGGCGGACGACAGAGACAACAAAAATAGACTCCAGACCTTTGTTAACAGATGCCTCAGAAATATTCTGAAAATAAAATGGTTCGATAAGGTCGAAAACTCCAAGCTGTGGGAGAGGTGTGGACAAAGAACAGTAGAACAAAAAATCATGTAAAGAAAGTGGAGATGGATTGGACACACCCTCAGGAAAGATAACAGCAGGGCTAGGCAGGCCTTAGATTGGAACCCCCAGGGCAAGCGACAACGAGGAAGACCCAAGCGTACATGGAGACGGAGCATGTTGGACGAGGCTGGAAGGACTGGGAAGAGCTGGGAAGAACTGAAGCGACTTGCAAGGGACCGTGTAGAGTGGCGAGCTTTGACAGAGGCCCTATGTTCCACAAGGAACTCAAAGGACAAATGATGATGATTTTGTGTAATTAAATGTTAGTATTTTGTGTAATTAAATGTTAGTATTTTGTGTAATTAAATGTTAGTATTTTGTGTAATTTAATGTTTGTATTTTGTGCAATTAAATGTTAGTATTTTGTGTAATTTCAACACCAAAAGTACAATAATGACCGCATGTCTCTGAATTCTTTTGAATAACATTGATATGATGTTTTTATACTCAATTAATATGTAGATCAAATTAGTCTGAATTTTCTTTTTAAATTTACTATTGAACATTTGTCTGAGAGCCAGATGCAGCCATCAATAGAGCCAGATGCAGCCATCAATAGAGCCAGATGCAGCCATCAATAGAGCCAGATGCAGCCATCAATAGAGCGAGATGCAGCCATCAATAGAGCCAGATGCAGCCATCAATAGAGCCAGATGCAGCCATCAATAGAGCCAGATGCAGTCATCAATAGAGCCAGATGCAGCCATCAATAGAGCCCGATGCAGCCATCAATAGAGCCAGATGCAGCCATCAATAGAGCCAGATGCAGTCATCAATAGAGCCAGATGAGGCCATCAATAGAGTTAGATGCAGCCATCAATAGAGCCAGATGCAGCAATCAATAGAGCCAGATGCAGCCATCAATAGAGCCACATCAGGCTCGCGAGCCATGGTATCCCGACCCCTGTAATAAGGTGTGCATGAGGGGTAGGAATTCTCCAAAAAAATATGTTATTACTGTAGAAAACTCATCACTGTTTGCATGTGTCTATGTCTGTGTCTGTGTGTGTTTGTGTGACGGCATCTGTGTGTGTGTGTGAGAGCGAGAGAGAGAGAGAGTTAGGTGTTGATATTCTCTTGTTTTAACAATAGTCGCTGCCTGTTAACTACTGCATAGAAATTAAATTTTCGAATAAAGGGAGTTATCTGTTTTTTTAATGTCTTTTTTAGGGTTGAAAATATTTTTTACAAAATGTATTTATTATCACATTGTACCAAACATATAACATAATAAAGATTTTAAAATTCAGTCCTAAATATTGTTTATTGACATTTATATTCTATCTTATTCAAAAAATACTAAAACTTTTTTATTACCATCTAAGACATTTATAAAATTAGAAAATTACCATGTTGCCACGGCCGTTATTACCAACCTTTAAGTAATCTGTGATTTATGTACTAGGCCAGTGCTGCCAGCGCTAAGCCCTTCAATCTGGACGTAAGTTGTTTTGACCTTGTCTAGGTTTCTAGGGTTTATATAAAAAATTGCCATTTTAATCTAGTTTTTTTTTAAAATTCCAAATATACCATGTGAAAGTACGAAATAAATCAGTATTTGCAAGTAATATCCTAAATAAATTCCATTTTTCAAAAACATGTAATAAGCAGTAGGTGGCAACAGTATCTTTAGCCGCTCCATCATGCTACATTATAATATATATAACTTTACGTCACTGGATTCCAAAGGAGGCGCCACTGCGATGACATCTGTACATTTCTTATACAAGATAAACTGCTTGAATTGGCGAAAAGATTCAATTTTTAAGACTTTATGACAAAGTTAACAGCTCTACATTTTTCTTCTGCCACCGCTGAGAGAATATTCTCTCAAGTATACACCGTATAGACCAAATATAAGCTATCACAGCCCTCAGATAAACATAGAAATAAAAATACGCTTCCTATTTCATATGCAACAACAAAAAACATAAAAATTATCGTTCTTTCAGTCCAGAATTCGGAAGTGGAATGGGTTGTCTGATCAAACGACAAAAACCAACACTCTATCAACATTTAAAACTCAAATAAAAATGCAACACGAGACATAAACAATGGATAATTGTAGGACTAAATAATCTTCTGTATAAAAGGAGCGTCTTTAACAGATGTAAGTATATCTATATATAAAAATCAAAGTATGTATACATGTCTGTTATAGCTGACTAAACCATTCATCCGATCGCCATGAAAATTTTGGAGACTTTTGAGTACACTCCCGGGATGGAAATGGGCAACTATAATTTAACACTCATGGGGCGCCGGGGGCCCATAATGGGGATTTTTTTCTTATATGAGCTATATAAAAATTAGTTAAGGCTTAGCTGCTTATAAAATGAATGGATCTTGACCAAACTTGGTACATCACAACTTGATAGCATATATTAAAATACTATAAGGCACTAATTTCCTAATGTCCATTTATTCGGGGCTCGGGGCCCAAAATGTCTTTTTTCATAAACGTTTCAGATTGTATTCCCAATTTAATTATTAAAGATCTTGAGAAATATAGATAAATATATCCACTATAAAATTGATTCAAATAAATAGGTGTTTTCAACTTGATATATTGCACTTATTGCCCTGGGGCCCTTGATGTTGTTTTTTGCTGATATGAGCTTTATAAAATTAGTTTATGCGTTAGCTACTGATTAAATGATTGGATCTTAATCAAACTTTGTATATAAAATCTTGGTAGCCCATATTAAAATAACAAATGGCACTGCACTTCTAATGTCCAATTGTTCAGGGCCGGGGGCCCCAAATGTCTTTTTTGTGTATACTCTAAGATATTATTTCCCACTCAGCTTTTAACGATCTTGAGAAATATATCCACAATGAGACTGAATTTAAGTGAACAGGTTTTCAAAATGTACATCTTGAACCGAATGGGCCCGGGGGCCTCTTAATGTATTTATTATTATATTAGCTATATAAAAATTAGTTAAGTGTTAGATAATGAGAAAATAACTGGATTTTGACCAAACGCGGTATATAAAAACTAAGAGCCTATATTAAATTACGATAGGGCACTGAACTGCTAATTTCCATTTCCTCGGATTGGGGGCCCTAAATGTGATTTTTACTAACCTTTAATATTGTATTCCCCATTCAATTTTACACGATATTGATAAATATAGATAAATATATTTATATATTTGTTATCAAATTGATTGAAATGAACAGATTTTTAATTTCATATGTTAAACTGATAGGCCCGGTGACCCTTAAGGAAATTCCCTTTTTTCTATATGTATTCCTTTTTACTGAGATGGTTGCAACGCACGGCGGGTCTGCTAGTCATATATATAGTTATGCTCAATTATCGCTGACTGCCCCACGCCTAACGCTAAGGGATATCACTATGCTTTTTTTAAAATTGAAAATATAGACTTAAAAAATCTTAATAATTTTGGTTTCCAGATTAACATTAGCCAAACAACGCACGAACCTATGACATCAGCATTTGTGTTGTAAACAGTGCTGACTGACTCAAAGAGATATTTTTTGGTGCAGTAAGGTTGTGCGCTGCTTTCTAAAAGTAGTTACAAAATCGTGTGGTGATTAGCACTGTAAAAAAATATAAATAAATAATAGTCCAAGTCACTCACTCATTGGATGTGGAACGTTGAGGAACGATGTACAACAGTCTATAGCAGTTAAAAAATCGCGTGGTGATTAGCACTGTAGCATGTTTTATATGACGTAAAAAATATTATATGACGTCATAGTTTTAGCTCATATTTTAATTTTGGAAAAGGGACAATGTAAAAAGAGGATTTGATGATGGTTAATTATAAAATACTTTGTGTACATTCCAGGAAGTTTAATATTTCTTATTTATCAAACAAGGATAAGTTACTTGGGCTTTTGACAAAAAATAAAATAAAATAAAAACAAACCCTATTATAAAATACTTTGTGTACATTTCAGGAAGTTTAATATTACGTATTTATCATGAGGACAAGTTAATTGGGCTTTTGAAAAAGGTAGGCACCGTAGGCGCCCTAAATAAAGTGTGCGCCGCAGGTGCCACGGCGCCGCAGCACAACCTAGTTTTACAAATAGTTGTGTAGACCAGTACTTCTCAAACTTTTAGTGTGGCGGACCGGCAGAAATTTTTCCATTGCGCGAGGGACGGTGCACTATTTTCCCTGTACTGACTTTGTAGCGATATGTAATTTATTTTATTGTATTTGTTTCACCTTATGTGCTAATTGTCAAAAAATTGACATATTCCATAAGCCATAAGGTATTAATAATTGCAAATCGAGGTTTATAATTATATATCTGTCCTTTATTGAATACTTCTGCGGACCAGTGGCGAATAGCCCACGCACCGGCACCGGTCCGCGGACCAACACTTTGAGAAGCACTGAAGAAGATACTAAAACCTTAGGGGCCGTCCAAAAATGACGACACGCATCAGGGGTAGGGGGGTGAAACTTTTGTGACGATGTTTGACAAGGGATAAGGGGTGTTTAAGAGCTGTGACGTCACGTCATAAAACGCAAAACTTTAAATGAAAGCTCCACTTAAATAATATTATGTGATAGCTTACAATTTATTTAATGACGTTTTAAATGACGCGTGTTACGATATTAATATATTAAAGTGCAGCCTCACACTAAATACACACTTAAATGACAATAAAATGATTTCAAACATGTTATTTTCAAATAGGAAATACGACGCTTTTTTGGGGGAGGGGCAAAGTAACTTTGTGACGTCATATTTGTTTGTTTTTAGCTTGTCTAGGTTTTTTTTCTTCAGATCTGGGTGTTTTTTTTTAAGTGTTGGCTAGGTTTTTTCCCTATATTGTCACTTGCGGAACTGAACTAGGCTCCAAATTTAATTTAAAGTTGGACCAGATAGTGGCCCTCTATATTTCAGAAGTACCAGCTTCCTGTTACTTAAACCTAAAAGAGTGAAGGCAAGACACACAAGAAACCACTTGCACTAGGTTCTTACCACACTAGGGGAAAGAAGGATTGCTGGGGATCCCACATCACTTGTATACCATGTGCATGGGAGAAAAATTACAGGTGTTTCATGTACTGGTGAGAAACATCACCCGTGTGTCCTGTGCTGATGAGAAACATCACCCGTGTGTCATGTACTGGTGAGAAACATCACCCGTGTGTCCTATGCTAATGAGAAACATCACCCGTGTTTCATGTGCTGGTGAGAAACCAAATTCAGGATCCAAGGTCCCCCTCTCCAACCCCCACCTTAATTAGTCCCGAGAGTAAGTTCACATATGGAATGAAATTGAACTGAAATCAACAAGTGAATCTATTGACACCCCACGCCCCCACTCCAAGATCAACACACAAAACAACAAAACAAAAATGTGTACCCTTTGTGTAAGCGAGTAAACTTTACTTTTCTTTATTTCCGGATATTTTTTTTTAAAACAACAACAACAACCCGCACCATCTTTTCCATTAGTCGGCCAGCAACCAGATGTCCCCACGAATATAACCTTTACCTTAACTTCTCTCTCTCACTCTCTCTTACTCTCTCTGTCTATATCTTTTCATTCGATCTCTCTCTAGCTCTCTCAATGTCTCAGTCTCCCTCTGTCTTTCTCTTACTTTTTCACTGTCTCTCTCTACCTATGTCTCTCTTTTTTTCTCTCTTTCTATGTGTCTCACTCTGGACTCTCTCTCTCTCTCTCTCTCTCTCTCTCTCTCTTACCTTTCTCTTTCTTTCTTTCTTTATTTCTTTGTCGTTATGTCTCTCTTTCTTTCTCTCTCTGCCTCTCTCCCCCTTTATCTCTCTATAGCTCAACGACACAATCTCTCTGACTTCGTTTATGGCTTCCTCTGTCTCTCTCTATATATCTTACTCTCTCTGTGTCTCTTTCTCTGCATCTCTCTTTTTCCCTCTTTCTCTTTGTCTCTCTCTTTCTCTTTGTCTCTTGCTCTGTTTCTTTCTCTATCTCACTATCTCTCTGTTTCTCATTCTCTTCTCCCCCCCCCTCTCTCTCTCTCTTAGGAAGACTTCATAATGTGTGTGACATAATGCTACGACGAATTTTCTTAAAATTACCTACCAACGCTCCCTATTTTTCTTGTAATTTACTTTTTACAGTATGTGTCACTGAGTGTCTGAGTATGTGCATGTGATAGGAAAGTCACCAGGTGTCTTTATAATAAGGTTTGCGATGCGGTATGAATAGTAACCTCATCACTTTTGCTTGTTTGTGTGTGTGCGTATGTGTGTGTGTCAGGTAAATGTTGATAAATATCTTGTCTTAACATGGTCAAAGCCAGATAACTACTGCATTATTAAAAATGAAGTTATAGTATAAAGGAAGTTAATTATTTTTTTTGAAATAATATTTTTCATTAGTCCTAGAAAATATATATTAAAATTTATTTGTCCTTCATTTTTAAGTAATATTTATTCTACTGATAATTTATAAAACAAAAGCTAAAACATTGATGATTAATATATATAACATACATTATTTAAACATTTTAAAAACTACGTGGTTAAAACAACCTTTATTAAAATATATAGATAGTTTTTAGGTCGCTAATATGTCATAACTAGTGCCTTTCTATATTTTTGTCAGGTCTATAGATGGCCCATCATAAAAAGATTGAAGTTATATGACCGTCAGTGCTGCCAGCGGTAGGTTTTTCAACCTAGATCTAGGTTTTTTCAACCTTGTCTAGGTTTTTGTTTCTTCAAAAATAGCCATAATCTAGGTTTTTCTTTTAAAAAAACGATGTTAAAGTACAAAAATTAATAAATATTTGAAATTAACATCCTAAATAAATTCGGTTTTTCAAAAATAGTATTAAGCACTAGGTGGCAACAGTGTTTTCAGCCGCACTGTCATGTTATCATTATGATATCTATGGCTTTATTACACTGAATTCGAAAGGTGCCGCTGCTGCAGTCCCATCTGTTTGAAGAAATTTAGTAAAAGATAAAACAATTTGAATGAGCAAAATATCCAATTGTATTAGATTTCATGACAAACTTAACAGCTCTACCATTTGATTCTGCCTGCGTTGAGAGAATATTCTCCCACGAAGACAGTGCCTTGTATGTTTTAAAGAGCATTCATTTCTGAATCTTAAAATGTTTGTTATTTCAAATGCAGGGATATGTGTGTTTTTTATTGAATATTTAAAAATGTATATTTTTGGAAAAGACAATGTCGCCATCATGAAACCCATTCAAAATTACATTCATATAAACAATTAAAATATCAATTTTAGTGTTATTATTGTTTCAAAATGTGCATATGTGTTTGGACATTATGTAAAACCATATAAATGAGTATAAAAAGTAAAATGTTTGTTTTTATTGGGCAAAATAAACAAGTCCCTGTTTTAGAATCACTGGTGTATCAACTTGATATTGGACCAAAATAAACATGCCCCTAATTTATATTCACTGGTGTAACAACATGATATTGGACCAAAAATATATATTTCCCCTTTTTTAGACTCACTGGATAACAACTTGATATTGGACCAAAATAAACATGTCCCCTGTTTTAGAATCACTGGTGTATCAACTTGATATTGGACCAAAATAAACATGCCCCTAATTTATATTCACTGGTGTAACAACATGATATTGGACCAAAAATATATATTTCCCCTTTTTTAGACTCACTGGATAACAACTTGATATTGGACCAAAATAAACATGTCCCCTGTTTTAGTATCAATGGTGTATCAACTTGATATTGGACCAAAATAAACATGCCCCTAATTTATATTCACTGGTGTAACAACATGATATTGGACCAAAAATAAACATGTCCCATGTTTTAGACTCACTGGTGTAACAACATGATATTGGAGCAAAATATGTTGATTGAAATTATTGGCAATAAAAACCATAGGGTTTCCTGAGAGTGACTCTCCCTCTACCAATGCCTACCATAAATAGACGGGAGTGATTACAGGGATTCCTCGGGTTATGCCGGCCACGAGTTACGTTGTTTCGTGATTACGATACCGCCGTGTGTCATGTGATGGTGAGTAACATCACTCGTGTGTCATGTGATGGGGAGTAACATCACCCGTGTGTCATGTGCTGGTGACAAACCAAATTCAAGATCCAAGGCCCCCCTCTCCCACCCCCACCTTAATTAGTCCCGAGAGTCAGTTCACATATGGAATGAAATTGAACTGAAATTAACAAGTGAATCTATTAACACCCCACGCCCCCTCTCTGAGACCAACATACAAAACAACAAATCAAAACATGTGTATCCTTTGTGTAAGCAAATAAAGTTTATTTTTATTTATTTCCGGATATTTTTTTTAAAAACAACCCCCCCCCAAACCTGCGCCATCTTTTCTATTAGTCGGCCAGCAACCAGATGTCCCACGAATATCACCTTTACTTTCTCTCTCTCTCTCTCTCTCTAGCTCTCTTTCTTACTCTGTCTATATCTTTTTCATTCGATCTCTTTCTATCTCTCTCACTGTGTCAGTCTCTCTCTGTCTCAATCTCTCTCTGTCTTTCTCTTACGTTTTCACTGTCTCTCTTTTTCTATGTCTCTCTTTTTTCTCTCTGTCTCTGTGTCTCTATCTGGCCTCTCTCTCTCTCTCCGCCTTTCTCTTTCTTTCTTTATTTATTTCTGCGTCGTTATGTCTCTCTTTCTTTTTCTCTCTGCCTCTCTCACCCTTTATCTCTCTATATCTCAACGACACGTTCTCTCTGTCTTCGTTTATGGCTCCCTCTGTCTCTCTCTATATATCTTACTCTCTCTGTGTCTCTTTCTCTGTATCTCTCTTTTTCCCTCTTTCTCTGTGTCTCTCTCTTTCTTTTTGTCTCTTGCTCTGTTTCTTTCTCTAACTCACTATCCATATGTTTCTTTCTCTAACTCACTATCCCTCTGTTTCTTTCTCTAACTCACTATCCCTCTGTTTCTTTGTCTAACTCACTATCCCTCTGTTTCTTTCTCTAACTCACTATCCGTCTGTTTCTTTCTCTAACTCACTATCCCTCTGTTTCTTTCTCTAACTCATTATCCCTCTGTTTCTTTCTCTAACTCACTATCCATCTGTCTCTTTCTCTAACTCACTATCCCTCTGTTTCTTTCTCTAACTCACTATCCATCGGTTTCTTTCTCTAACTCACTATCCATTTGTTTCTTTCTCTAACTCACTATCCCTCTGCTTCTTTCTCTAACTCACTATCCCTCTGTTTCTTTCTCTAACTCACTATCCCTCTGTTTCTTTCTCTAACTCCCTATCTCTCTGTTTCTTTCTCTAACTCAATATCCCTCTGTTTCTTTCTCTAACTCAATATCCCTCTGTTTCTTTCTCTAACTCACTATCCCTCTGTTTCTTTCTCTAACTCACTATCCCTCTGTTTCTTTGTCTAACTCACTATCCATCTGTTTCTTTCTCTAACTCACTATCCATCTGTTTCTTTCTCTAACTCACTATCCATCTGTTTCTTTCTGTAACTCATTATCCCTCTGTTTCTTTCTCTAACTCATTATCCCTCTGTTTCTTTCTCTAACTCACTATCCCTCTGTTTCTTTCTCTAACTCACTATCCATCTGTTTCTTTCTCTAACTCACTATCCCTCTGTTTCTTTCTCTAACTCACTATCCCTCTGTTTCTTTCTCTAACTCCCTATCTCTCTGTTTCTTTCTCTAACTCAATATCCCTCTGTTTCTTTCTCTAACTCACTATCCCTCTGTTTCTTTCTCTAACTCAATATCCCTCTGTTTCTTTCTCTAACTCACTATCCCTCTGTTTCTTTCTCTAACTCATTATCCCTCTGTTTCTCTCTCTCATCCTCCCCCACCCCCCTCTCTCACTCTCTCCCCGGAAGACTTCATGAGTGTGGCATAGTTATGCGGTATATCTTCTTAAAATCACCTACCAACGCTCCCTATTGTTCATGTAATTAACTTTTTACAGTGTGTGTCACTGAGTGTCTGAGTGTGTGTATGTGTATGTGATAGGAAAGTGACCAGGTGTCTTTATAATAAGGTGTGCAGTGCGGTACGAAATCTCCAAAGAATGTTATTACTGAAGTAACTTCATCACTTTTGCTTGTTTGTGTGTGTGTGTGTGTGTGTCAGGTAAATGTTGATAAATATCTTGTCTTAACAATGGTCAAAGCCAGATAACTACTGCCTCATTAAAAATGAAGTTATAGTATACAGGAAGTTAATTAATTTTTTTAAAATATTGTTTTTGTTTAGTCTAGAAAATATGTATTAAAATTTATTTGTCCTTCATTTGTATTGAATTTTTATTCTTCTGATAATTTATAAAACAAAAGCCAAAATATTGATGAATAACATAAATAATATACTTTATTTAAAAATTTTGAAAACTACGTGGTTAAAACAATCTTTTATATATATACAGAGAGTTCATTTCGTCATGCGATCGTCTACCATGATATTTCTCTTTATTTTTTGTCAGGTCTACAGATGACCTACCATAAACAGATTGAAGTTATATGACAGTGAGTCTACTGGTTACCCGGTTCTCAAACGTACTCTGCTACGTTGTTTCGAACTCACCACCAATAATAAACAACCTTAAAAACAAAGTTTTGACTTTAAATCACTTATATGAGCATTTTTCCAAAAAAATTGTGATTTTCATGTCCAACGCATATAAAGTTTAATAATTGTTGAAGTTGGGCACATTTATTTTTTGAGTGGCTTGTATGTTTTAAAGAGCATTCATTTCTGAATCTTAAAATGTATGATATTTCAAATTCAGGCGTATGTGTATTTTTTTTATTGAATATTTAAAAATGTGTTTATTTGGAAAAGACGATGTCGCCAACATAAAACCCATTCACAATTACATTCATATAAACAATTAAAATATTATTTTTAGTGTTATTATTGTTTCAATATGTTCATATGTGTTTGGACATTATGTAAAACTATATCAATGAGTATAAACAGTAAAATTTCTGTTTTTATTGGCCAAAATGAACATGTCCCTTGTTTTAGACTCACTGGTGTAACAACTTGATATTGGACCAAAATAAACATGTCCCCTGTTTTAGACTCACTGGTGTAACACTTGATATTGGACCAAAATAAACATGTCCCCTGTTTTAGACTCACTGGTGTAACAACTTGATATTGGACCAACGTTTGTTAATTGAAATCATTGGCCATCAAAACCATAAGGATTTCCTGAGAGTGACTCCCCCTCTTTCCAAAATGGAGGTGCTTTTAATGCCTTGACACTTTTCTGTGTGGCTCAGTGCAGACCGTTCTGATATAAAATAGTAAGTAATTAGACATAACACTCACTTGTGTAACAGACCAATTTTGATAAAATTATACCTTAATGTAGACCTGCCAGCCGATTTTTATTTTTTTTAAATTTCGGCTGGCTGACAAAATTTTGTGGCGGATATCCGGATTAGCCGGATTTCTCCGTAATTCGACTTTTGCGGCTGATTTTCGGCTGATTACGAAATATTCGGATGAATTTCGGCTGAAGACTGGCCAATAATGAAGTAGTAAAACTTCAGCAATAAAACACTTTTACGATACTTCAGAAAAAGTTTTATTATTTTAAACAATAGAAAAAAATATATTTATATTTGGCCGTCAATAAAGCACGTCACGCTCCAGAGGGGGGGGGGAGGGTATAAGAAAGTGTGACAGTTTGTGACAGGGGTGAGGAGGGGTCCGGCCATGTGTGACGTAACGGTGTTTTATAATTACATTTTAATTATTTTATTAATAAAAAACTTATTTTTTTTTCGAAAGTGTGACGTACGTTGGGGGGGGGGTCCTATTTTTGTGAGAGTTTATGACAGGGGGAGGGGGAGGATTTAAAAATAGTCAAAAATAGCGAGACGTACTTTATGGACGGCCCCTATGCTGTCCTACTAATACAAGGCATGAAAGCATTTCACTCATTCAGTATCTGTCACTCAATACCTGATAGGCAATTAGAATATCAGTTTATAATTGTCATGTCATTCCACTCATTCAGTATCTGTCACTCAATACCTGATAGGCAATTAGAATATCAGTTTATAATTGTCATGTCATTTCACTCATTCAGTATCTGTCACTCAATACCTGATAGGCAATTAGAATATCAGTTTATAATTGTCATGTCATTCCACTCATTCAGTATCTGTCACTCAATACCTGATAGGCAATTAGAATATCAGTTTATAATTGTCATGTCATTTCACTCATTCAGTATCTGTCACTCAACACCTGATAGGCAATTAGAATATCAGTTTATAATTGTCATGTCATTTCACTCATTCAGTATCTGTCACTCAATACCTGATAGGCAATTAGAATATCAGTTTATAATTGTCATGTCATTCCACTCATTCAGTATCTGTCACTCAATACCTGATAGGCAATTAGAATATCAGTTTATAATTGTCATGTCATTCCACTCATTCAGTATCTGTCACTCAATACCTGATAGGCAATTAGAATATCAGTTTATAATTGTCATGTCATTCCACTCATTCAGTATCTGTCACTCAATACCTGATAGGCAATCAGAATATCAGTTTATAATTGTCATGTCCTCTCACTCATTCAGTATCTGTCACTCAATACCTGATAGGCAATTAGAATATCAGTTTATAATTGTCATGTCATTCCACTCATTCAGTATCTGTCACTCAATACCTGATAGGCAATTAGAATATCAGTTTATAATTGTCATGTCATTTCACTCATTCAGTATCTGTCACTCAATACCTGATAGGCAATTAGAATATCAGTTTATAATTGTCATGAATTAAACAAATGCGATGTAGTATATCAGCTGTTAGGCTAATGCGGCAAGCGCATATTTTCAGGCGGATTTTTGGCGGACGAAAATTCGGCGGCGTATTCGGCGCGTGGCGTCGGCTGAGGGGTCTACCTAAATGTATATGAAGAGAAAATGACACCCGAAGTGTGCTGCTTATGTCCAGTTTATTCCGGAAAGGACAAAAGAGATTTAATTTCTATGGTGGCTATCTCAGAATATTCCGATGTGACTTAACCAAGACAACTGGAAGAGTTGTTTTCTCGAACATTTATTTTAGGCGAACGCCAATTGCACCCTTGAGTAGTTGAACTTCTTCTTGCACAGACATGCAATAATCGCCTGGTCTGTTGACAAATGGGTCAAGGATCCAGACCATACCAGTTCATGGGTCTCTTGGGGTTTGGAAGTAGTGATCAAACTCTATTGAAAGCTAAGAATGGTGATCGTGTACCAACTGGGACAATGAATGATCAGATTATGTCTAGCTAGAATGCCCACTAATATTTGAAACCAATAGAAAATTTCTATGTTCAAGCACCACCCCAACAACTCCATTTTGGCTTTAAACGTAGCTACTTTGTGTGCCAACATGAAAACAGTTGTAATTTTCCCTTTGAAGGGACAGATTGAGTTCATTTAACTGGCTGCGTATGTAACCTAGTTTTGCTACCAATTTCTTGTCAATGAAATGTTAAGCCAAATATAACTTAAAAGGTGCGTGTGGCCGTGTTTTATGAGTGTGTTGGGGGAAGGTGTTGATAATCTCTTGGTTTAACAACAGTAACAGCCAGTTAACTACATATAAAAACAGTATTCGTATAAAGAAATTTAATTTGATTTTTTAAATATTTTTTTTTGTGAGTGTCAAAATTGTTTTTAAAAAAATTGTCCTAATTTTGTATTGAATATACAACTTAATTAGGCAATTTAAAATTCAAGCCCAAAAATTGATGCTTGACTTATATATTTAATCTTATTCAAAAAATTATAAAACCGCGTGTTTATAACAATGTAATATATTTATAGAGAGAGATATTTATTTGTCGATACGCATATACCTTACACAAATATTATTGTAATTTTTTATCAGGTCTACCAATGGCCTACAATAAATAAACGGAAGTGATTACAGGGATTCATCGCGATACACGGGTCCCGACCTACGGTGCTTCGAAGTTACGAATGCCTACCCCCGTCCTCAACAGAAATACACAAAATAATAGTATACATCATTTTGTCTTACGCAGCTAATATTTACTTTAAGGTGCCGTTAACTTGCACGGTATGATACTGTACATTCCGTTAAAAAAATAACTCGCACTGTATGGTAATGTTTTAGTGTAAAAAATAGACAAATAACCCAACCCTGACCCTAAAACTAATAATTACAATTTAATTGTAATTATAAGAATGTTAAATTGATTTAATTAGTTTTAGTCCCTGTATTACTGTATTTGTTTTTCTTTTTTAATGTAAAAAATAGACAACTAACCCTAACATTTATCCTAAAACTAAATGATCTAATTTAATCGTAATTATAATAAGAGTTTTAAATTGATTTCAATATATTTGTTTCTCTATTTTAATGTAAAAAAATAGACAACTGACTCTAACCCTGACCCTAAAACTCAACTATCTAATTTAATCGTAATTATAAGAATTTAGGAATTGTAAAAAAAGAAAAAATATTAGTCTCAACCGAGTGGTCGAGTGGCAGCGCGCTCGACTGGCGTTCCGATGGTCACGGGTTCGAATCCATGTCAAGGCAAGGATTTGTTACCGGGGTCTAGGGCGTCCCTGAGTCACCCAGCTCCGAAAGGGTACCTAACACTAGTTAGGCGGCTGGGTAATGCGTGAGGCCAACAAACGTGTGTGAACGCTGCATCACTTGCCAACAGATCATCTGTCATGGTCTGTGGAGGCAATTATCTTCTGCATAGAAGGAGCGTCTGTATTGATAAGATAAGAGACTTCTGTTCAACCTGTTCTTCAACATTCTGTTCACCAGTCCAACTCTCAGTCATGAGACCACGGAAGTTCGTACATTAGGTGAATTTTAAAAAGTTATATCAGTAGCTATTAAGTGTTCCTCAAATCCCATTGGATGTTATAAGTAACTGACTACAAAACCGTGTATAAAACCGTGTAACTTTGAAAAAAACAATAACTTACACAGGATGATACCGGGCAAGTTAACATTCTCTTACATTCATCTGCTAAGGAATTGTTCTCTCATTTTAAATCATTTATATTAACTCGTGGCGTCTGGTTGATTGCTTGATTGACGAAATAACTTTGGAACGATTTTTAGCCCACTTCCACATATGCTAGCGAGCTGAAAGTTTTCAGGCATACTCGTGTTGACGATCAAAATGATATATCAAAATTTCAGATCGTTTGAATGTACTGTAATTAAATTAATTAATTTGTAGATATCTCTATTTATCTCTTGCATGTTAATATTTGTGCTAGAGTGTCGCGGTGAGTATTATATTGTGCAACCTTTTTAATACTTTCCTGTCGCGCGGTGCGGTGGTATTATATTGACGATATTTTTTTAATAAATAGAAGTAAAAAAAAAGATTTTTAAAAACAAATTTTTTATAAGCTGACTAAAAAGAAGAAAATATTTTTTTTCTCACAGAATTGTGAAGGAAATATCTGGATTGATAAAAATTTCAAACTTATATGCTCAAATACTATGATGTAATATGACTAATAACGTGGGACGGGCGCTTCTCAGGCTTAACTAATTCAATTCACTCATTTTCTTATTCGTCATTTGTAAACCCTAATAATTTTAGCCAAACGCCTAAAACACCCCCCTCTACCCTGTCACAAACTGCCACAAACTAATCTATGGCTCTTTCTGTACATCTCTCTCTCTCTTTTCCTTCAATTCTTAGTCTCTCTCATTCTCTCTCTTCTTCTCTGTCTCTCTTTGTCTTTGTCTCTCGCTCTGTCTCTCTCTTTATCTTTCTTTGTTTTTCTCTACCTCTCTCTCATTTATTCTATATTTCTCTGTTTCTCTCTCTCTGTATCTCTCTCTTTATCTTTCTTTGTTTTTCTCTACATCTCTCTCATTTATTCTATATCTCTAGCTATCTCTCTTTCTCACTCTGTGTTTCGCTATCTCTCTCTCGCTCGCTATCTCTCTCTCTCATTTATTCTATATCTCTCTGTCTCTTCTCTCTCTCTCTCTCTCTCTCTCTCTCTCTCTCTCATTATTCTATATCTCTCTGTTTCTCTCTCTCTCTGTTTCTATCTCTCATTGTTTTTCTTTCTCTCATTTCTCTCTTTGTTTTTCTCTCCCTCTCTCTCTCGTTGTCTTTCTCTCTCTCTCTCTCTGTTTCTCTCTCTGTTTCTCTCTCTCTCTGTATCTCTCTTTTTCACTATCTCTTTCTTTCTCTATGTTTTTTCTCTCTCTCATTGTTTTTCCTCTCCGTCTCTTTCTCTCTCTGTCTGTTTCTCTTTCTGTCTGTTTCTCTTTATGTCTGTTTCTCTCTCTCTATTTCTCTCTCTCCCGATGACTTCCTAATTGAATGTGACATAAGTCCACAATGTATTAACTACAAATCAACTACCCCCGTCCCCCTTTTGTTTCTATCTAACTTTGTACAGTTTGTGTCACTGAGTGTCTGAGTGTGTGTATGTGTATGTGATAGGAAAGTGACCAGGTAAATTTGTGCAGTTGTATCACTGAGTGTCTGAGTGTGTGTATGTGTATGTGATAGGAAAGTGATCAGGTAACTTTGTACAGTTTGTGTCACAGAGTGTCTGAGTGTGTGTATGTGTATGTGATAGGAAAGTGATCAGGTAAGTTTGTACAGTTTGTATCACTGAGTGTCTGAGTGTGTGTATGTGTATGTGATATTAAAGTGACCAGGTAACTTTGTACAGTTTGTGTCACTGAGTGTGTGTATGTGTATGTGATAGGAAAGTGACCAGGTAAATTTGTACAGTTGTATCACTGAGTGTCTGAGTGTGTGTATGTGTATGTGATAGGAAAGTGACCAGGTGTCTTTATAAAGAGCCTTATTACTGAAGTAACCGCAATACAGTTTCGTGAGTGTGCTCGTATGTGTGTGTGTGTGTGTATCTGTATTTGTGTGTGTCAGGTAAATGTTCATAATCTCTTGTTTTAAAAGCAGTCACAGCATGTTAGCTAATGCATTAAAAATCCAATTATCTTATAAAGGGAGATAATTTTATTTCTTTCAATTTTGATCTTTCTTAAGTCTCCATAATATTGATTAAATTTTATTTGTTCTTGTTTTGTATTAAAAATATAAAGTAATACTAACCAATAAAATTAAAGCCAAAATATTGATCACTGACATCTATAACTTATCTTATTTAGAAAAGTATAAAACCGCTAGTTTGTAACAATATGAAATATGTATAAGAAATGAAAATTTCTAATTAGGTCTTATTACATTCTTTCCTTTTGCCAACAAATTTGCATCAAAGCAATAAAAGGCAATGAAGAAGTATTACACAAACCAGCCAAAGAATCCCCAATTGACACCCCACGCTCCCACTCAGAGACTAACTCACAATAAAGCAATACGCTCCCACCCAGAGACTAACTCCCAATAAAACACCACGCTCCCACTCATAGACTAACTCACAATAAAACACCACGCTCCCACTCAGAGACTAACTCACAATAAAACAATACGCTCCCACCCAGAGACTAACTCCCAATAAAACACCACGCTCCCACTCATAGACTAACCCACAATAAAATACCACGCTCCCACTCAGAGACTAACTCACAATAAAACACCACGCTCCCACTCAGACTAACTCACAATAAAACACCACGCTTCCACTCAGATACTAACTCACAATAAATTACCACGCTCCCACTCAGAGACTAACTCACAATAAAACACCACGCTCCCACTCAGATACTAACTCACAATAAAACACCACGCTCCCACTCAGAGACTAACTCACAATAAAACACCACGCTCCCAATCATAGACTAAGTCACAATAAAACACCACGCTTCCACTTAGAGACTAACTCGCAATAAAACACCACGCTCCCACTCAGAGACTAACTCACAATAAAACACCACGCTCCCACCCAGAGACTAACTCACAATAAAACACCACGCTCCCACTCATAGACTAACTCACAGTAAAACACCACGCTCCCACTCATAGACTAACTCACAGTAAAACACCACGCGCCCACTCAGAGACTAAATCACAATAAAACACCACGCTCCCACTCAGAGACTAACTCAAAATAAAACACCACGCTCCCACTCAGAGACTAACTCACAATAAAACACCACGCTCCCTCTCAGAGACTAACTCACAATAAAACACCACGCTCCCAATCAGAGACTAAGTCACAATAAAACACCACACTCCCACTTAGAGAATAACTCACAATAAAACACCACGCACCCACTCAGAGACTAACTCACAATAAAACACCACGCTCCCACCCAGAGACTAACTCACAATAAAACATCACGCTCCCACTCATAGACTAACTCACAGTAAAACACCACGCGCCCACTCAGAGACTAAATCACAATAAAACACCACGCTCCCACTCAGAGACTAACTCATAATAAAACACCACGCTCACACTCAGAGACTAACTCACAATAAAACACCACGCTCCCACTCAGAGACTAACTCACAATAAAACACCACGCTCCCATTCAGAGACTAACTCACAATAAAAACACCACGCTCCCACTCAGACTAACTCACAATAAAACACCACGCTCCCACTCAGAGACTAACTCACAATAAAACACCACGCTCCCACTCAGAGACTAACTCACAATAAAACACCACGCTCCCACTCAGAGACTAACTCACAATAAAACACCACGCTCCCACTCAGAGACTAACTCACAATAAAACACCACGCTCTCAATCAGAGACTAAGTCACAATAAAACACCACACTCCCACTTAGAGACTAACTCACAATAAAACACCACGCACCCACTCAGAGACTAACTCACAATAAAACACCACGCTCCCACCCAGAGACTAACTCACTATAAAACATCACGCTCCCACTCATAGACTAACTCACAGTAAAACACCACGCGCCCACTCAGAGACTAAATCACAATAAAACACCACGCTCCCACTCAGAGACTAACTCATAATAAAACACCACGCTCACACTCAGAGACTAACTCACAATAAAACACCACGCTCCCACTCAGAGACTAACTCACAATAAAACACCACGCTCCCATTCAGAGACTAACTCACAATAAAAAACCACGCTCCCACTCAGACTAACTCACAATAAAACACCACGCTCCCACTCAGAGACTAACTCACAATAAAACACCACGCTCCCACTCAGAGACTAACTCATAATAAAACACCACGCTCCCACTCAGAGACTAACTCACAATAAAACACCACGCTCCCACTCAGAGACTAACTCACAATAAAACACCACGCTCCCAATCAGAGACTAACTCACAATAAAACACAACAACACATGTGTGTCCTTAGTGTGAGTGATTCTGTTTTAAAGAATAACTCACCGTCAACTCCCCCTCCCCTTTTAAACGCACCATCATTTCCTTTCTTGTGTCAGACGAATATCACCTTAACTATAACCTTCTCTCTCCCGTTCTGTATCTCTTTCTATTATTAGCGCACTCTACTCTCTTTCTCTGTCTCTATCTCTCTTAATCTCTCTATCTCTGTCTTTACCTCTTCTCTCACTATGCGCATTCATCTCTCTCTGACTTCTCTCTCTTTCGGTCTCTTCGTCTGTTCCTATTTCTTCACCTTTCTCTCTGTCACTTTTTTCTCTCTCTGTTTAACTCTCTTTCTTTCTCTCATTCTCTGTCTCTCTTTCTCGCTCTGTTTCTATCCCTCTTTATCTCTCTTTCTCGCAACGACATTTTTTCTCAGTCTTTGTCTCTCGCTCCCCTCTCACTCTCTCAATAGTATATCTTTATCGCTCTGTTTCTATCCCTCTTTATCTCTCTTTCTCGCAACGACATTTTCTCTCAGTCTTTGTCTCTCGCTCCCTCTCACTCTCTCCATAGTATATCTTTCTCGCTCTGTTTCTATCCCTCTTTATCTCTCTTTCTCGCAACGACATTTTCTCTCAGTCTTTGTCTCTCGCTCCCTCTCACTCTCTCTATAGTATATCTTTCTCGCTCTGTTTCTCGTTCTGTATATTTCTCTCTTTTCCTCAAATTCTCTCTCTCTCTCTCTTTATTTCCCCCACACTCCATCTCTCTCTATTTCTCTCTCTCTGACTCTATTTGTCTCTCTCTGTTTCTCTCTCTCTCTATATATATATATCTTTTTAAATCCTTTATATTAACTCGTGGTGTCTGTTTGTTTGAACCCTTGAATGCTTGCTTGCTTGATTGTCGGTCGCCAAAACTTTGGATCGATTATTAACCCACTTCTCTATGTATCATGTTATTTTTTTAGATAGAGTGTCGTGGTGCGTATTATATTGAACAACCTTCCTGTCGCAAAATAAGGTGCGTATTTTATTGACAACACTTTTATAAACATATTCCTGATCTTTTTGACTTTGTTCAGCACCTGTATACATTTTTTGCTGGTTCTACTCATCGCTGCAATGTATTGACATCATATTTAGAAAAAGATGTTGTGGTCAAGCGTCTGTCTAACACACGTTGGTCAGCACCTTGTGATGCTGTTCATGCTTTGTATAAGGGTTTCGACAAAATAAAACATGCACAGGATTCTATATCAGGTAACAATGAACAGCAAGTGACAACAAGGCATGAGGCAGAAGGTTTGAGCAACAAAAAAAATGGAACACCTTGAAACAATCTTTCTTACAATTCTTTGGAAGGACATTCTAGAAAGGATGAATACAACAAGCAAAGTTTTAGTATCAAAGGATGTGATCATCCTAGTTGCCACAAATCTTCTTGAGTCGCTGAAAAGCTTTCTTCAGGAAACTAGAGACAAATTCACTGAATATGTTTTAAAGCCAGGAGTATGTGTCCATATGCCGATTAATGGCCAGGAGTATGTGTCCACATGCCGATTACTGGCCAGGAGTATGTGTCCATATGCCAGGAGTATGTGTCCATATGCCGATTATATGGCCAGGAGTATGTGTCCATATGCCAGGAGTATGTGTCCATATGCCAGGAGTATGTGTCCATATGCCAGGAGTATGTGTCCATATGCCAGGAGTATGTGTCCATATGCCAGGAGTATGTGTCCATATGCCAGGAGTGTGTGTCCATATGCCAGGAGTATGTGTCCATATGCCAGGAGTATGTGTCCATATGCCAGGAGTATGTGTCCATATGCCAGGAGTATGTGTCCATATGCCAGGAGTATGTGTCCATATGCCAGGAGTGTGTGTCCATATGCCAGGAGTATGTGTCCATATGCCAGGAGTATGTGTCCATATGCCAGGAGTATGTGTCCATATGCCAGGAGTATGTGTCCATATGCCAGGAGTATGTGTCCATATGCCGATTACTCTGATTATGATGGAAAATATTTACAAAAACAGTAAAAAAGCAAGTTTTCGAATATAAATCCTTTATATACGAGACATAACTAAAAGAATGTTGATTATAATACGCAGCGCAAGACAATCCAAAAATCCAAAATCTTAGCTATGTCTCGTAAAACATGCTTAATATAATTCGCACCGATCGGGAATATATTTTTAAAAATTATCGTCCATATAATACGCATAGAATCGCGAAACAGGAAAGTATTAAAAAGGTCGTTCAATATAATACGCACCGCGACACTCTATCTACAAAATTAACAATCTACATAGAGATAAATAAAATAATTAAAAAATTCAATGATTTAATTACAGTACATGCGATCGATCTGAAATTTTGATACATCATTTTTATCATCGGCATAAAACTGCCTTCAAAATTTTAGCTCGCTAGCTTAGGAGGAATTTGGTTAAAAATCGATCCAAAGTTTTTTCGGCATTCAAGGGCTCAAACAGACACCACAGGTTAATATTAAGAATTTATTAAAAACGGGAGCGAACCCGAATTGTGCGTTTTAGTAGGTATGATACGCCCGTAGAAGAGTTACTTCTAAATAAGTCCGAAAAATTCAAGGTAGAAACTTTCCTCCCAATTCTGGACACTTTAATCGTTGAACTAACAAGACGTGCAGAGGCGTATTCACAAATTGGAAATATTTTTTCTTTATAGAATGAATTAAAAACCATTACTTCTGATGCACTATAGAAAAAATGCAAACATCTTGCCAGTACGTACCACAACGACTTGAGTTATGACGACTTTTACAATTAAGTGTAAGCATCTCAACCATTACATGGCTCTTGATAAAAATTGCGAGACTCTCCCTGCACTGTACAGAAAAATAATTTCGGACAATTACAAATCAGTTTTTTCGAACATTGAAATTGCACTCAGAGTGTTCATGTGCATGATGGTGAGCAACTGTACAGGAGAACGTTATTTTTCAAGATATAAACGTTTAAAAAATCAACTTTCAAGTCCAATGGGACAGCATCGTTTGAGCTGGCTTTCACTCATGAGCATAGAGAATGACATCCTGAAGACCATTGACTTCAAGCCGATAATAAAACAATTTTCTGAAAAGAAACGTTGCAAACGCTTGTTATAATAAAGTACCGTACTGAATATTTTCTAATCTAAGTATATTTTTTTCCATTACGAATTTTAAGACCTTTGTTTGACCTTGTGTAATAGATGAAATATGTTATGTTGCTTATTATTTTTAAAAACATATGTAAATATGTGTTTTTGTGTGTAATTTTTTTGAAATGTAAATATCATAAGTAATATTATAAAACGTGTAAATAAAATCTCTATTCTTTGATTTTCATGGTTAATGTTTATTATAGTTGCAGCAGTACAGCATGCCTTAACAACAATTTTGTTGAAATTAGTATAGTGACAATAAAATAAATAATACATTATTTACATTATTTTTAAACTATTTATTTTTTATTCCTGTGGGGGGAGGGGGGCAACACTCTTTCTTTGCCCTGGGGCCCAACACTCTTTCTTTGCCCTGGGGCCCAACACTATTACTTTGCCCGGGGGCCCAAAATGGTGTAAAGACGGTTCTGCGTGCGTGTGTGTGTGTCAGGTAGATGTTGATAAACAATTTGTTTTAACATTATTCAAAGCCAGTTAACAGTTGTATCTTTAAAAAATCAAGTTATCGTATAAAGGGAGTTGATAAACTTTTTCAAATTTTTTTTTAGTCTCAAAAATAAGTGTTACAATTTATTTGTCCTTCTTTTGTATTGGATATACAACGTAATGATAACTTGTGAAATTAAAGCCAACAAATTGATGAATAACATATATAATATACATTATTTAAAAATTTCAAAAACAGCGTGTTTATAACAATATGATATATATATACAAAGAGAAAGTTAACTATCCACCCGACATTTATTAAATTGATTATTTTGGTTGATTTTTGTCAGGTCTACTGATGGCCTACCATAAACAGATTGAAGGTATCACATGGAGACCATTGCTTATCCCGGTCCCAATCTTACGCTGCTTCGTTGTTTCGAACTTACCTTTTTAATTGAATATTTAAAAATGTGTATTTTTGGAAAAGAGCATGTCGCCAATATAAAACCCATTCACAATTACATTCATATAAACAATTAAAATATAAATTGTTAGTGTTATTATTGTTTCAATATTTTCATATGTGTTTGAACATTATGTAAAACAATATCAATGGGTATAAAAAGTAAAATTTTTGTTTTTATTTGCCACAATAAAGATGTTCCCTGTTTTAGACTCACTGGTGTAACAACTTGATATTCGACCAAAATAAAGATGTCCCCTGTTTTTGGACTCACTGGTAAACAACTAGATATTGGATCAAAATAAACATGTCCCCTGTTTTGGACTCACTGGTGTAACAACTTGATATTGGACCAAAATAAACATGTGCCCTGTTTTAGACTCACTGGTGTAACAAGTTGATAGTGGTCCAAAATAAACATGTCCCCTGTTTTAGACTCACTGGTGTAACAACTTGATAGTGGTCCAAAATAAACATGTCCACTGTTTTAGACTCACTGGTGTAACAACTTGATTAATTATAAAATTATGATTATTTGCCAAACAGATCAAAGTAGAACATAATCAACACAAGTATGGTTCTCAAACATGATTTTGTTAATATAATAAAACAAACCCGTCAAAACAAAGTTTTTGACTATAAATCCCTTATATATGAGAAATAACTAACAGTATTGATTATTTTCAAACTCTTAACTCAACTTTGCTTCATAACCTAGGGGGGGGGACTGAGCTCAGCATGACACGTAAAATGTAAACAAAAGCACGTCGGTACTTCGATGGGTCGCGTCAACTCAAACTCTCACGTGGGAAAAAACAATAACAAACAGTGAATTTGAATTACATACCTCATATAAGGATAAACTAAAAATGCATTAACTTAATTACACTACGTTCGATCGATCTGAAATTTTGATACGATGCATTGTTAGGTGACACGGGTCCGTGTGCCAAATTTCAGCTCGATCGGATCACGGCACGTGGGGGTCATTTTTGACTTTTGTTTTTCCGCCCGCCACAGACAGACTGACAGAGAGAGAGAGAGAGAGAGAGAGAGAGAGAGAGATGACGACAGAGACGGCCGCGAAGTTAATATAAGGGATTTAAAAATAAGAAGGTCGTCCTCCTACCCGCAGTAACTTTTTGTCACCAATGTTAGATTACAGCTGTTCAACTTCAAGAAACAAACTAGATCTTACTCTAGACATACTTATATCGTAAGTATGTTAGTGTATAAAGAGAGGTACAAAAGAGATTTTAAAAAAACCAGGTTTTTATAAGTGTACAAAAAAGAGGAAAATAACTTAAAACTTTTAAGTTCAGTACTTTGATTTAATATGACTAAAAATGTGGACCGGGTGTTTGGTATAAAAATTAAAGAGAGATCTAAAAGTGAGACAATGAGTGAACTACATATGTAAAACCTGATAAGCGCCCAACCCACGTTTTGTCATGTGCTGGTGAGAAAAATCACCTGTGCGTCATGTTTTGGTAGATCACACATTACCCGTGTGTCATGTGCTGGTAGATCACACATCACCCGTGTGTCATGTGCTGGTAGATCACACATTACCCGTGTGTCATGTGTTGGTAGATCACACATTACCCGTGTGTCATGTGCTGGTAGATCACACATCAACCGTGTGTCATGTGCTTGTAGATCTCATATCACCCGTGTGTCATGTGTTGTTAGATCACACATCACCCGTGTTTCATGTGCTGGTAGATCACACATCACCCGTGTGAGCTGATGAGAAACGAAGTGCAGGCTCCAAAACCCACCCCTCGCCCTCTCTGTTACTTTCGATAGTTAGTCCACAAATAGTATGAAATTGAACTGTAATCAACAAGTGAATCTATTGACACCCCACGCCCTCACTCAGAGACCAACAGACACAACAACACAGCAAAACGTGTGTATCTGTAGTGTGAGCGAGTAAATTCTACTTTTCTTTGTTTCCGGATATTTTTTTTAAGGATTAACTCTCCGTCAGCTCCCCCCCCCCTCACCTCCCCCAACCAAACTGCGTTATCATTTGTTTTCGGCTGTCCCACGACTTTTACCTTAAATCATGACCATCTCTCTTTTTCTCTCTGTCTCTATCTCTTTCATTGGCTATCTCTATCTCTCTCTATGTCTCTCTCTATATATCTCTCTTCCTCTCTCACTGCCTCCATGTATCGTATTCTGTATCTTCCTCTGTTCCTCTTTCTTTCTCTTTCTCTCTCTTGCTCTCTGTCTCTTATCTCTTTCTGCCCCACTCTCTCTGTCTTTCTTTCCTTGTCTGTCAGTCTGTCTTTCTCTCTCTTTCTCTCTCCATATCTATGCTCTTTCTGTCTGTCTTCGTCGCTCGCTCCCTCTGTCTCTCTCTCTATATGTTTATCACTCAGTGTCTCTTTCTGTACATCTATCTCTTTTCCTATATCTCTTTTTCTGTTTCTCTCTCTCTGTATCTCTCTCTGTATATCTCTCTGTTTCCTTCTCTGTTTCTCTCTCTCTCTCTCTTGTCTCTCTCTGTTTTTATCTTGCTTTCTCTCTCGCTCTCTCTGTTTGTCTCGCACCGGATGACTTTATAATGAATGTGACATAATTTCACAACGAATTATCTTTAAATCCCCTACCCCCACCCCCCTAACTTGTTTCTAACTAATTTTGTACTGGTAGTGTCATTGAGTGTCTGAGTGTGTGTATGTGCATGTGATAGGAAAGTGACCAGGAGTCTTTATAGTAGGTGTGCAAAAGGGGGGGGGGTGGTACGAATTTTCCAAAAAAGTTGTTACTGAAGTAACTTCATCACTGTTTGCGTGTGTGTGTGTGTGTGCATGTTGGTGTGTATTTGTTTGAGTATCTGTGTGTGTGTGTATTGTTAGTGTGAGTGTATCTGTGTGTGTGTGTAAGGTAGGTTTTGATAATCTCTTGTATTAACAAGTCACAGCCAGTTAACTAGTGCATTAGAAATCTTGTTATCGTATGAAGGGAGTTAATCTTTTTTTTTAAATTAATTTTTTTAGTGTCCAAAATATGTATTTCAAAAATTTATTTGTTCTCATTTTGTATAAAAAAATGTTAATCAAAAATTATTATTTCACGCAAAAATATTTACTTTTTACTTATATATTATATCTTATTCAAAAATTTCTAAAACAACGTTTTTATAACCATATAACACTTTTATATATTAAGAAAAATTCTTTTCTAAGAGATACTCACCGATTATCACATATTAACATTATTTTTTGTCAGGTCTACCAATGGCCTACCGTAATTGGACGAAAGTCATTACAGGAGTCCTCGGGTTACGTCAGTCTCGTCTTACGCTGCTTCGTTCTTACGAAAGCCCCCATCTCCATAATCAAATTAACATTAAATGGTAATCCTGCAGTTTTAATTCGTTTATAATTTAACAGCGAATTTTTATTTTCTTGAGAGAACTTTCGTTTTTAATTTATTAATATAAATTGTGTTTTAGCTATTACAGCGCTAATCTTTTATTTATTTTTAAAAAAAATTCTTAAGGTTGGGCCACACTATCAATCATTTGCTCGTGAGCATTTGATCAAACGCACTATTTTATTGGCGAATGCAGATGTAATAGAAGTAAACATTAATCACGTTACTTGACTTTACAGCTGATCTTAATTTTAATGGCTGCCACTTTCTTCGATTCTAGTCTAATTATTATAGATCAGCTCTACTAAATCGTAATGAAAACAAGGATAATACGCTAATATTCACAATGAAAACAAATCCTCAGCATACCAAATGGTCTTTAAAATCTAATAATATCTACGCGACGTCTTCAATTTAAAGGACAAAATTTGAATCGAACAAATACTCTGATCATACTTCGTGACATAATAATAATAGTAATAGTTCTACTGGTACTTTCCACCTTACTACTACTACTACTACTACTACTACTACTACTACTACTACTACTACTACTACTACTACTACTACTACTACTACTACTACTACTACTACTACTACTACTACTAGAAATAGTCTGCTGTTACTGATCACTGATAAGTTATCAAGTTCACGAAACTTCAAAATCATAATGGTAAGTTCAGTTATTATTAATTTTGTTTATATTATAGCTTAGTTTTTTATGGAAAGCACATAAATATTATATTATGATATAATATTATTTTATTCATAAAAAAATTAATATATTAATTAGTAATATCTAAATTTAATATTATCAATATGGACCATAGACCTGGAATGTATGAATCACTTTGAATTAATTAATAATAACAATAACAAAACATAATTGTCATATTATTAATATTATTATCGAATGAATTTGCTAATTTATATTATAATACTAATAACTTTTATTAAAATATTAATATTAAAAATAGGGCTGCGGAAAATAACAATAAATTAATCGATTAATCATTAAAAATAAAATTTAATTAAAATTTAAGAAAATATTTTGAATATTTTTTTTTCCAATTTATTATTAATTTATATTTTTTGTAACTAGCATACTTTTCCCTTGCATTATTATTATTTATTTAGACGCGCATACGTAAACAAAAAGGTTTTTCTACCTTATTTTTTGCATAGCAATGAAAGAGTAAAACATAATTAAAATTACCAAAACAATGTGTAAATTTCCAAATTTTAGCAACATGTCAATGTCCTTTTTTTAATATATTGAGTTTTAAATATTTTTTAAAAATATAGTTAAAAATATGCAAATTCGTTTTTCAGAAAGAAAAGACTACATCCAATAGCACCGGCTTTCATTTAGGTGATGACAGCATGTTTGAATCCTATTCGATACCAAGTCACTATACTAAGTTATTGGAGCAAGAGATATAAAAAAATAAATTTTATTATGAAGAATGAAACAAATTCCTCATTACTATTCTTACTACTTACATAAATTAAATGTATTTAAATTCATTTTTATCCCCTTTCTGTTATTACAAGGCTAAGAGACTTTAATATGTTTTAGATTCAAGACTACCACAAGACTTGTAAAATAAGCAAATTATTTTGAAAATCATGAAATATCACCAGATCATTTCAGTAGTTATCATGATTAGAAACTAGTTACCAAACATCTGAAATTTATATCAATAAATGTTTAATAGTATCGTAAATATTTTTTTTAAAAACAACCAAAATTAGGTTACTGTTTTAATTGTAGTTGTATCAAATTACTCTATATTGAGGCAATTTTGTTCCTTGCCTAAACACACAAATTTAAAAGCCATCACTGCTAGAATGATATTGAGAAGTTGAAAGATTAGGATTGAAAGGCTTAAGTACTAAAATAGATTTGGGCTCTATTTAACATTTTTTTCTCCAATTTGTAGAGAATTGATTAGAGTAATAGTAATAAGACCAAAGAAAAGATGAATATCTAATAAATAAGAATTTTAATAAATCTAAACAATTTGAAAGGAAAACAAGTAATCAATAATCAAAAGTAATGCATTTAAATTAAACTAAAATAAATGTTTGTTATTATTAAATAATCTGTTGTTGTGAATGTTTTTTGAAAAATTAATAAGTTTGTAAATCTATATTTGATTTATACAAGTTATAACTAATAATTAAATCTAAACATTACTTGTTCCTTACAATGCTACATACATTTTTAATATATTGTATATATATAAATATAAATATAATGTATATAAAATAATATATATATACCCAATGATAATTACATGATTTGAGCACCTATACACAAATGCAGTTTCAAAATGTATTCAAAAATAAAGTTATGGTTTTTAATGTGTCTTTCATTCAAATTTTGACAATAAATTATAGTGAATAATCTTGTTTCTACATAAAAATAAAAGAGTAAAAGTGTTTGGGACTTACAAAAAACATTAAGAAAGTGAAAGCTAATGAGTGCAATATTTCATAAAAGTATATATATGTTTTCATTTTCAGATTTGGCTTTTATCAATAAATTTTAACAATCTTCCATTTTCTAAAGTTTAAAAAGAAAAATATTATTAACTTAATCTCCTGCATTTTTTTCACGTAAAAATAATATGGTTTTTATTTATAAATAACCTGAATACACCTTCTGATTACATCTTAGTGTCTGCTGTTTTTATTACATATAATTTATTTATAAGTAAATAAAATAGTTTAGGCCATGTTGCATTAAACTGTAATAAATTGCTACTTTTTATTTAATTATACATTTCTTATTTTATGTTTGATGAAATTTTTGTATTCAGTCCTGTTTATAATACACATCACTCACCTCAAATAAAATTGTAAGTGCATATGGTTCTTATTGGTCAGAGAATTTTGCAACATATGTGTATAGTACAATAACAAATGAATTGAAGTTTTAGGGAATAAGTAATTTATAGGACAGTTACATTTTCTTAGTTATATTTCAAGAGAATATGATTAAATTGTTTGTATAATATTTCAAGTGATGGTGATAAGTCTAATACTAATAGTAATAGTAGGTTAGCTTTTAATTTTTTTTATTTGTATTAATTTTTTAAAAACTTATTAAATATGGGTCTTTAAAAAAGATGATTCAAAGTAGCTATAGGTTTTGTTTTTTACTTGGATTGTTGTTTTTCTTGTACATGCACCAATTAAAAATACATTCAACAAAGTTGAAAGTATTGGCCAGACATAATGTAATCAGTTGTTTTATAGGTAGGGGTGTGGGGGGTGTGGACCGCACCGGGTGACAGTGGCATAGCCAGGGTCATCTGCGCCTGGGGACATTACACAATTTCTGCACCCCTTCTCGGACTGACAGATTTTTCATTAAAATAAATTGTTTGCAATCGCATAGAGAATTATTAGTCTGTATTGTAATTCATTAAAATACCAGATGCTTCGAAAATGAACCATATAAACCGCAAAATTTCAAAAAATTTCTAGGAGGCTCATTGTCGGTCCGGGAAGGGGCGCAAAATTTGTGTCATGTCCACGGGCGCAGATGACCCTAGCTACGCCACTGGTCATTGCATCAGCATTGTTATGTTATTGTGACAGACAGTCGGCTAGAGGTATCTTAACATATTCCAGTTTCTCTACGATAACCCTTTCAAGGCTTGCTGCGTCTTTGGAATGTATATGAACAAAACCTAAAAATGATTCTTTAATGGTTACTTTTTTAGTTTGAAAAGCCACATGGCGCCCCTTAATGCTCAATGGGGGTGCCAAAATCATGCTTGCCAACTGGGTTTGTAAAGAAGATATTTGTGGAGCTCCAAAATTCAATCTTGCAAACGTATTTGAAGTACATTAGTTTTCATCAAAATTAATTTAAATAATTAATTTTAATACTCATTTTGGTGCCCCCTAACGTGGCGCCCGGGGACATATGTCCCCCCCTGCACCCCCTAGCTACGCCACTGCCGGGTGACACCATCACAAGGGGTGACACCAAACTGTAAAATTCCGTATGTTCCGTTGTTTGGCGGAGGAGTTTTTTTTGTGTGTGTGTGTGGGGTTCCGCGCGGCAAAGCTCTGTGACGTCATCTTGGAAGGGTGTCTAAGTTTTTTGTGGCCGGAGAGGGGGGGGGTGTAATAAAATAGGAAAAAATTGCCAATAAGTAATTATGTATAAAATAAATTAATGTAAATAAAGATAGGCATAGGCCCAATTAATTAATTAAAATAAGGGGCCGTCCATAAAGTATGCCACGCTATTTTTAACTCCCCCCCTCCACCCTGTCACAAATCTCGGACACCCCCCCCCCACCTAAAGTACGTCACTCTTTCGAACAAAACTAATTTTTTATTAACACAAACTGTCACACAATTTATTCCCCTGTCACACTTTTTTACACCCCCTCCCCCCTCTGGTGCGTGACTTACTTTATGGACGGCTCCTAAGCTTAGGCGTAGGCCTTAGCCTTAGGCTGAACAAAATTTGATTAACAAAGTATTGAAATATAATTTAGAGTTATAGTTATAGATCTAGACTCTTGGCAAGCTTTTTATTTTTTCTTGTGTTTATGACCAAGGAGGGGCAAAATATTGTTTTTAAACGTACCTTCATCTATTTTATAACATCATTATTAATTATTAGTTCTATTTCATAGATTCGAAATAACGAAATTTTTTTTGCGTAATTTCTACGAACGATGGCAGACTCCTTAGCCACAGTAGTAGATAGTATGAATATTTAAACATATTAACTCATTTTTAAACATGAGTCATAGTTATACTCATTCTACACATTCATTTGAATATTTTGAATTTAAAGTTGAAGTCTTTATTATTATTTTGTTATTTATTTTCATTCTTTTAATTTAAAAAATCTCTGTTTTTAAAAGCCTAATTTAAATAAAATGCATATCTACTTCGTAATAAATCGTATATTGTTGTTGTTTTGACATTTTTAAAAATAATAATTATTTGATAAAAAGTTTGGTTGATCACAAGCAATTTTATTAATTAATAGCACATCGTAGTCAACATAAACAACTCTCCGATGATGAACTTTGAACTTCAATTTGTAATAATTTACCATGTGATATGGAGGTTGCGTAATAATACAAAAATATTTATAGTGCGTGTGTTTGATCAAATGCTTGATCAAATGCTCGATGGCATTTGATAGTGTGGCCCAACCTTTAGGATTTATAGTCAAAACCTCTGTTTTTAAGAGTTGTTTATTTTAACTATAATGAATAGTATGTTTGTCGTGATGCATATGTTTGTCGGTCAAGACGGCTGTTAGAGGGGAGTTACAACATACCACCCTTATTGACAGCCTTATTGAACCCTTATTGACAACCTTAATGACACCATTATTTACACCATTATTGACAGCATTATTGACACCCTTATTGACACCTTATTGACACCCTTATTGACACCTTATTGACACCCTTATTGATACCCTTACTGACAACCCTTTTGACACCCTTATTGACACCTTATTGACACTCTTATTGACACCCTTATTGACACCCTTATTGATATCCTTTTTGACACCCTTATTGACAACCTTAATGATACCCTTTTTGACACCATTATTTACACCCTTTTTGACACCCTTATAGACACCTTATTGACACCCTGAATGACACCCTTATTGACACCCTTATTGACACCTTTATTGACACCTTTATTGACACCTTTATTTACAACCTTATTGACACTCTTATTGACAACCTTATTTAAACCCTTATTGACACCCTTATTGACACCCTTACTGATACCCTTACTGACAGCCTTAGTGACACCATTTGTGACTCCCTTATTGACACCCTTATTGACACCCTTATTGACACCCTTATTGACACCCATATTGACACCCTTATTGACACCCTTACTGATACCATTACTGACACCCTTAGTGACACCCTTATTGACAACCTTATAGATACCCTTATTGACACCCTTATTGAAAACATTATTGAAACCCTTATTGACACCCATATTGACACCCTTATTGACACTCATATTGACACCATTATTGACACCCATATTGACACCCTTATTGAAACCCTTATTGACACCCATATTGACACCCTTATTGACACTCATATTGACACCATTATTGACACCTTATTGACACCCTTACTGATACCCTTATTGACACCCATATTGACACCCTTATTGACACCCTTATTGACACCATTATTGACACTCATATTGACACCATTATTGACACCCTTATTGACACCCTTACTGACACTCTTATTGACACCCTTACTGATACACTTACTGACACCCTTATTGACACTCATATTGACACCCTTATTGACACCCTTATTGACACCATTATTGACACTCATATTGACACCATTATTGACACCCTTATTGACACCCTTACTGACACCCTTGTTGACACCCTTATTGACACTCTTATTTACACCCTTACTGATACACTTACTTACACCCTTATTGACACCCATATTGACACCCTTATTGACAACCTTATAGACACCCTTATTGACACCCTTATTGACACCCTTATTGACATCCTTCTTGATACCCTTATGAAACCGTTATAGACACCTTTAATTAAACCCTTATTTACAGCTTTAGTGTTACCCTTATTGACACCTATTCACACTCTTATCTACTCTCTTATTGACACCCTTATTGACAGCCTTATTGTCAGTCTTATTGACACCCTTATTGACACCCTTATTGACACCCTTATTGACAGCCTTATTGACACCCTTATTGACAGTCTTATTGACACCCTCATTGACACCCTTATTGACACCCTTAATGACACCCTTATTGACACCCTTTTTGACAACCTTTTTGACAACATTTTTGACAACCTTAATGACACCCTATTGACAACCTTTTTGACAACCTTAATGACAACCTTAATGACACCCTTAGTCCCCAATCTGAACACACATCACAACCAAACATTTGTATCCTGAGTGGGATCAAGTCAATTTTACTTTTCTTATTTTCACGTTTTTGTTAAAAAGAAAAACTCTCTGTCAGCTTTACACCCCGCCCCTACAGCCCTTCCCGCGCAATATTTTCCATAGTTGGCCAGCAATCGGGGTTCCCACAAATATCACCTAAAACTTTACCTTCAATCTCTCTCTCTCTCTCTCTTTCTGTCTCTCTCTCTCTCCCTCTCTCTCTCTCTATCTTAGTCTCTCTCTCTGTCTCTCTATCTGTCAAAGTCTCTCTCTCTCTGTCACTTAGTCTTTCTCTCTCTGTATCAGTCTCTCCCTCTCTCTCTCTGTCTCAGTCTCTCTCTCTCTATCTCTGTCTCTCTATCTTAGTCTCTCTCTGTCTCTATCTGTCTCAGTCTCTCTCTCTCTCTCTCTGTGTGTCTCAGTCTTTCTCTCTGTCTATCTTTCCCTCTGTCTCTCTCTTGGCGGAAGATTTAATAATGAATGTGACATAATTCTACGACGGATTTTCTTCAAATCACCTATTTTTGTTGTAATTAACTTTGTACAGTGTGTGTCACTGAGTGTCTGTGCGTGTGTATGTGATAGGAAAGTCACCAGGTATTTTTATAAGGTGTGCAAAGGGGGTGCGAATTCTCCAAAGAATGTTATTACTGAAGTACCCTCATCACTTTTTGCTTGTTTGTGTGTTCGTGCGTGTGTGTGTGTCAGGTACATGTTGATAAACATCTATTTTAACAATAGTCAAAGCCAGTCAACTACGGCTTCATTAAATGTCAAGTTATCGTATAAAAGGAGTTATTTTAATTTTTCAAATATTGTTTTATTAGTCTAAAAAAACATGAAATAAAATTTATTTGTACTTTTTTGTATCGAATGTATATCGTTATTATAATTTATAAAACTAAAGCCAAAACATTGATGATTAACATATATAATATACATTATTTAAAAATTTCAGAAACTTTGTGTTTTAAACAATTTAATTTACTTATACCTAGAGAGAGTATAAATTCCTTACTTAAGCAGATTACATTAAAATTGTACAGTTTTTTTTGTTATGTCTACTGATGACCTAGTACGAAACCACTGGTTATCCCGGTCCCAAATTGTGCTTCTTAGTGGTTTCGAACTCACACCCATAATAAACAACCTTAAATACAAAGTTTTTTTTCCTCTAAATCGCTTGTATAGGCATTTTAAAAAATTGTTATTTTCATCTCCCACGCATATAAAAATTGGTAATTGTTGAAGTGGGGCACATTTATTTTTTGAGTGGCTTGTATGTTTTAAAAAGCATTCATTTCTGAATCTAAAAATGTATGATATTTCAAATTCAGGAATATGTGTGTGTTTTATTCAATATTTAAAAATGTGTATTTTTGGAGAAAAAAAAACATGTCGCCGACATAAAACCCAGTCACAATTACATTCATATAAACAATTAAAATATTAATTTTAGTTTTATTATTGCTACGATACATTCATATGTGTTTGGACATTATGTAAGGCCATATCGACGTAGATATTGCACCATATTTTTGTTTTTATTGGCCAAAATAAACATGTCCACTGTTTTAGACTCACTGGTGCAACAACTTGATATTGGACCAAAATAAACATGTCTACTATTTTAGACTCACTATTGTAACAACTTGATATTGGACCAAAATTTGTTAATTGAAATTATTGGTCATAAAAACCATAAGGATTTCTTGAGAGTGACTCCCCCTCTTTCCAAAATGGAGGTGCTTTTAAAGCTTTTCTGTGTGTCTCAGTGCAGACCGTTCTGCTGTAAAATGGTAAGTAATTAGGCATAACACTCACTGGTGTAACAGACCAATTTACCTAAAATTATAAGTTAATGTATATTAACAATGGGCATAATAGTAGTTAAAATAAAAATATAAGATTATTTTCATTCTCTAAAATCTTGGGCTAAAATGTTGTTGAACTTGTAAAATTTTCACTGGTGTAACACTCAAAGGTGTAACGGTAAAAAATCGTTACACCAGTGAAAGGAATTTTACGCCAGTGAAAGGAATGTTACACTAGTGAAAGGAATGTTGACCCCCTTTCCAGTCCATGACGGACGCTGGGCAAGTGATGTAAGCGTTCACAAGATTTTAGCCACCCCTAACGAGCAGCGGAATGTGTGGCTAGCACAGTGCCCCAGGGCCCTTGCAAGTACCCGGGCTCGAACCCGCCCCTCCGGATTTGCCTGGGATCGATAGTCCAGTGCACTACCACTTAGACCATCGCGCCCCTTGACACCGATGTTAAGGTCTAGTTTTGTTTATAAAATATTTAAATGGTCCCTGATTACAGAATTTAAAAAAAATCACAAGGAAAATAAAGTTTTAAAATTCAATAAAAAATATTGCACAAGCACATACATAATATATCTTACTCCAACAAGTAGAAAACAACGCCTTTTAAACGATCTAATTTGTTTATATTTTGAGAAATTTAATTTTGTACCCATACGTTTTAATTAACTTGGTTTTTGGCGCCCTTGGCTATTTTATTTTTCTCGCCCATGATAAATTGACAATTTTCAGCGATGCGATTTTTTCATTTGTTGGAACAAATAATTGAATTTCTCTTATTTTATTTATGACAATAATTACGTAGTCTGACAGGTACAGTCATACAACGTTAATATAAAAAATGCATAAGAAAGGAACAATTCTAATTGGCAGTTTATTATTTACTAAATAATACCAAATAAATTGGTCGACAAAACGGGATATTGTTGTGTTATTAAAAAATACAGCAAAACCGACACAAGCCCGTGAGAGGAGACACCGTCTCCCTCCTTCTCCCATACTTGACTCCCTCGACAGTGGGATGGGGATAGAAAGATTTTTCTTTTGTAAAAGAAAGACTGCAAAATCATATTGACATTTGTAAGATAAGAAGCCCCGCAAGGCCACAAGCATAATGAAAAATATTATAATAGTTTAAAATAATTAAATGAAATATATTTAAATATAATTAATTGTTCACTTTTTGTTATCGAGGTTAAAGTGAAATACAGTCGGACCTCGATTTGTCGAACTTCCCTAAATTGAAAACCTCCCTATATCGAATTAATTGTTAGGTCCCGGCCAAATTCCATAAGCCTAATGTATTTTAGATCTCCTTAACTCCAAGATTTTTTACTTTCAACCTCTCTTATTCGAATTTTCCAAGGCGTTTGGGTTATTATTCTGGAGTAACATTTCAGAACACGTGTTCCGTAGAGCCACGTGGAGGGACGTAAAGTTTTATCTTAGTGCATTCCACGAGGGATTAAGCGACCTTTGCAAGTACAAAATATGACCAAGACAAGAAAAAGGAGTGGTAACTAATTCGTGTCTCTTTGCAGCATGATGTGCTGTAAAGTGGGGGAGGGGTAGGGAAGGGCTTGTGTCGGCATGTCAAAGCAAGTTGGGTTCCTTTCATAAGAAACATAGACACCGCCTCTCTTTCCTGTCAAGCCTACTAGCCGGTATGGCTGTTCTCCCCACCTCTCAATATCTACATTGTCCTTGATTAATCGGCGCCTATTACACCATTTTCCATAACTCAAAAACTCCGTAAGTCGATTTTTTTTCGGGTCCTTTTGAGTTCAACTGTATTTGTTTAAATAAAAAATTAAAAAATAGAGATTCAGTGGCGCCCTTTTTAGCTGATGTTTCTCACCAGCTCATGACACACGGGTGATGTTTCTCACCAGCTCATGACACACGGGTGATGTTTCACACTAGCTCATGACACACGGGTGATGTTTCTCACCAGCTCATGACAAACGGGTGATGTTTCTCACTAGCTCATGACACACTGGTGTTATTTTCACCAACACATGTCACACGGGTGATGTTTCACACCCGCACATGACACACAAAGTGAGGACCAATAAAAAAATTTAAAGAATTTTATATGCTAAAAAAACATAATTAAAAATTTGACAACCTCCCTTTACACGATTATTAAATTGATTTGTAATGTAGTATTTAACAGGCTGTGACTGTTGTTAAAACACGAGATTTTCAACACCCATCATACACACACGAACTAACACACAAACACACACACTCACAACACATACAAAGAGAGAGAGAGAGAGAGAGAGAGAGAGAGAGAGAGAGAGAGAGAGAGAATGTGATAGCTAAAGTAATATCCGTGGGACACCCGGTCGTGTCCGACTATAGAAAAGATGATGCGAGTTGGGGGAGGGCTGATTCTAAAGCTGACAGATAGTTTCAAAATTAAATAATTTAAAGAAAAAGCGGAAATAAATAAAATTAGAATTTACTCCATTACACAAAGGATACACACGTTTTGTTATGTTGTATGTGTATCTCTGAGTGGGGGCGTATGGTGAATATAGATTTACTTTTTAATTACAGTTCCATTTCATTCCGTATGTGAACTAAATACCGGGACTAGTTGTCGTGTTCACTTTGTCTCCGTGGATGAGAGGCCTTGGGATTCTAGGTCACCTGTCATGACTCATTTAGGCCTTGAGATTCTAGGTCACCTGTCATGACTCATTTAGGCCTTGGGATTCTAGGTCACCTGTCGTGACTCATTTAGGCCTTGGGATTCTAGGTCACCTGTCGTGACTCATTTAGGCCTTGGGATTCTAGGTCACCTGTCGTGACTCATTTAGGCCTTGGGATTCTAGGTCACCTGTCGTGACTCATTTAGGCCTTGGGATTCTAGGTCACCTGTTTCTGACTCATTTAGGCCTTGGGATTCTAGGTCACCTGTCGTGACTCATTTAGGCCTTGGAATTCTAGGTCACCTGTCGTGACTCATTTAGGCCTTGGGATTCTAGGTCACCTGTCGTGACTCATTTAGGCCTTGGGATTCTAGGTCACCTGTCGTGACTCATTTAGGCCTTGGGATTCTAGGTCACCTGTCGTGACTCATTTAGACCTTGGTATTCTAGGTCACCTGTCGTGACTCATTTAGGCCTTGGGATTCTAGGTCACCTGTCGTGACTCATTTAGGCCTTGGGATTCTAGGTCACCTGTCGTGACTCATTTAGGCCTTGGGACTCTAGGTCACCTGTCGTGACTCATTTAGGCCTTGGGACTCAAGGTCACCTGTCGTTATTCATTTAGGCCTTGGGACTCTAGGTCACCTGTTGTGACTCATTTAGGCCTTGGGATTCTAGGTCACCTGTCGTGACTCATTTAGGCCTTGGGATTCTAGGTCACCTGTCGTGACTCATTTAGGCCAAGGGATTATAGGTCACCTGTCGTGACTCATTTAGGCCTTGGGATTCTAGGTCACCTGTCGTGACTCATTTAGGTCTTGGGATTCTAGGTCACCTGTCGTGACTCATTTAGGCCTTGGGATTCTAGGTCCCCTGTCGTGACTCATTTAGGCCTTGGGATTCTAGGTCACCTGTCGTGACTCATTTAGGCCTTGGGATTCTAGGTCACCTGTCGTGACTCATTTAGGCCTTGGGAATCTAGGTCACCTGTCGTGACTCATTTAGGCCTTGGGACTCTAGGTCACCTGTCGTGACTCATTTAGGCCTTGGGATTCTAGGTCACCTGTCGTGACTCATTTAGGCCTTGGGATTCTAGGTCACCTGTCGAGAGTCATTTAGGCCTTGGGATTCTAGGTCACCTGTCGTGACTCATTTAGGCCTTGGGATTCTAGGTCACCTGTCGTGACTCATTTAGGCCTTGGGACTCTAGGTCACCTGTCGTGTCTCATTTAGGCCTTGGGATTCTAGGTCACCTGTCGTGACTCATTTAGGCCTTGGGATTCTAGGTCACCTGTCGTGACTCATTTAGGCCTTGGGATTCTAGGTCACCGGTCGTGACTCATTTAGGCCTTGGGATTCTAGGTCACCTGTCGTGACTCATTTAGGCCTTGGGACTCTAGGTCACCTGTCGTGACTCATTTAGGCCTTGGGATTCTAGGTCACCTGTCGTGACTCATTTAGGCCTTGGGACTCTAGGTCACCTGTCATGACTCATTTAGGCCTTGGGATTCTAGGTCACCTGTCATGACTCATTTAGGTTTGATCAGTGCTGCCAGCGACAATTTTGGGAAAAACCTAAGCAACAAGTAAAAAAAAACTAAATCCGAAAGAAAAAACCTAGACACGCTAAAAATAAACAAATATGACGTCACAAAGCCCCCCCCCCTCCTCACAAAACCTAAAACCTATATGCAGTCGATAGGTTCATGGATTGAAATTTTTAAAATATTTTATTTATGTTCAGACTTACACTGAACATTGGGTTACCGCGCGTCTTAAAAACGGATACCGTGTATTGAGGAACTAGGCTCCAAATTTAATTAAAAATGGGCCCTCTATTTTTGGGAAATACAAGCTCGTTGTTAGTTGAACCAAAACACTGGTCAAGACAGTTCCAGGGCTTCTCGTCCACGAAGACAAAGTGGACACCAGGATCAAACTACAGTAGGTCCTTAAAAATCTTAACTAAAAGCTGCACGGCTGCGCAGATATCTGACCGATGTCGCACAGCAGTTTAAAAATGCCATGCCGCAAAATTGTAAAAAATGGAACAAAAAATGGTTGCTGTTCAACTTTACACATTCGTTTTTTTTTACTTTGAAAACGGACCAACGAACATTAAAGGGAACATTGGCCCCTACCAAACTGGGCGAAGAAGTATTGCTGGACATCGTACATCACCCTTGTGTCATGTGCTGGGGAGAATCATCACCCGTGTGTCATGTGCTGGTGAGAAACATCACCCGTGTGTCATGTGCTGGTGATACACATCACCCGTGTGTTATGAGCTGGTGAAAAACATCACCCGTGTGTTATGTGCTGGTGAGAAACATCACCCGTGTGATAATATTTAGAATAATGTTGGAGAAGGAATTAAAAAACGAGAAGATAACTTGTTTTAACTCCCGTCATTTTAGAATCACTTTGTAGATAGCAATTATTGTTTTTGCTTATTTTCAGAATTATTGATTTGAAATTACTTTTAATGTAACCTAGAATGATAGTTAATGGGGTTTTCCCGCTTTGTGAATGCTTATGTTAGATTGTTGCATGGTGCGCATTATATTGACACATTCTTGATGTGATGTAGCGTGAGGGGATATGACGTCATATTGTGTTTAGTTTCAGAATTACTTATTTGAATCGACTTTTAATGTAATCTAGAATGATTTCCCTTGAATAAAAATAGTGAATCTATTGACACCCCACACCCCACTCAGAGACCAACACACAAAACAACACAACAAAACATGTTTATCCTTAGTGTGAGCGAGTAAATTCTACTTCTCTTTATTTCCATATTTTGTTTTAAAATAACACTCCATCAGATTTGGACTCCCTCCCCTTCCCGTGCCACATTTTCTATAGTCGTCCAACAACTGGTTTTCCCACGAATATTACTTTAACCATTTCATACTTGCTATGTCTCAGTCTCTCTATCTCTATGTGTCTCTCATATTCTCTCTCAGTCTCTCTATCTCTATGTGTCTCTCATATTCTCTCTCAGTCTCTCTATCTCTATGTGTCTCTCATATTCTCTCTCAGTCTCTCTCTCTCTCTATCTCTATGTGTCTCTCATATTCTCTCTCAGTCTCTCTATCTCTATGTGTCTCTCATATTCTCTCTCAGTCTCTCTATCTCTATGTGTCTCTCATATTCTCTCTCAGTCTCTCTATCTCTATGTGTCTCTCATATTCTCTCTCAGTCTCTCTATCTCTATGTGTCTCTCATATTCTCTCTCAGTCTCTCTATCTCTATGTGTCTCTCATATTCTCTCTCAGTCTCTCTATCTCTATGTGTCTCTCATATTCTCTCTCAGTCTCACTATCTCTATGTGTCTCTCATATTCTCTCTCTCTCTCTCTCTCTATCTCTATGTGTCTCTCATATTCTCTCTCTCTCTCTCTCAGTCTCTCTATCTCTATGTGTCTCTCATATTCTCTCTCTCTCTCTCTCTCTCTCTCTCTTTCTCTTTGTGTGTCTTTATCTCGCTCTGTCACTCTCTTTTTTAACGCGAGAGGGTGGAAAAACAAAAGTAAAAAATGACCAACTTCACGTGATGCTATCGAGCTGAAATTTTGCAGATGGACTCGCGTCACTTAACAATAAATCGTATCAAAATTTCAGATCGATCAAACATACCGTAATTGAATTAATGCATTTTTTGTTTATCTCAATATAACTTATGTAATTCAATTTCACAGTTTGTTATTGTTTTTCTTCCACGTGCCAGTTGAGCTCACGCGTTGACGCCACCCATCAATGTCAACACCCCCTCCCCCCTTCACCCGGTTTTAAAGCCAGCGGTGATCATTTGGTTTTAGCCTGTAATTGTTTGTCGCATTTGAACATATTTAATACTTTTAGTTATGTCTCATATATAAGGGATTTATAGTAAAAAAAAGTTTGTTTTTACGGGGTTGATTATTCTCTCTCTCTCTGTCTCTCTTTCTTTCTCTCTCTCCCTCTCTCTCTCTTTCTCTCAACGACTCTCTCTGTCTTCGTCTATCGTCCCCTGTCTCTCTCTACCTTCCTCTCTTTGTACGTCCCTTGATATAGATATCTCTTTTCCTTTAATTCTCTGTCTCGATTAAAATTTAAGAAAATATGTTGTAATATTTTTTCTCATTTTATTATTAATTTATATTTTTAGTTACTTGGATATTTTTCCCTCGAATTATTATTATTTATTTAGACGTACATACGTAAACAAATAGTTTTTACTTCCTTATTTATTTTCAAAGTAGAATGAATTTGCTGTTTACGTCACACAATGTGGACCCATGAAATTACCGCGACTTAACCAATTCCCCGAAATAATAAATCGCAACTTAACTGGATATATCTATGTGTTATAAAAATATATTTAATCAAAATTAATAGATTAATCTATTAACTTATTTTTCCGATTAATCAAACAATTTTTTTAAATCAGTACCATCCATAATTTATATATTTGAAAGAATAACTCTACATCAGCTTTTGTTCCCCCCCCCCAACCTACCCGCGCCATCTTTTCTATAGTCGGCCAGCAACATGGTGTCCCACGAATATCACCTTAACCATTACCTTCTCTTTCTCTGTCTCTCTCTTTTATTCGGTCTCTTTATATATCTCTCAGTCTCTCTCTGTCACTCTCTTTTTTCTCTCTCTATCTCTCTATCACTCTCTCTTTCTGTCCGTCTCTTCCCCTGTCTCTTTTTCTTTCTTTTTCTCTCTCTTTCACTTTGTCTCTCTCTCCCTTTCTCTCTCCTCTTCTCTCTCTCTCTCTCTTTCTTTCTCTCTTTCTCTGTCTGTCTTTCTTTCTTTCTCGCTCTGTCTCTCTCTCATCTCTTTGTCTCAACGACACTTTCTCCATGTCTTCATCTCTCGCTCCCACAGTCACTCTATACATATCTTTCTCTGTCTCTCTCTCTTTCTGACTCTATCTAACTTACTCTGACTACATTTGTCTTTGTCACTCTCTCTCTCTCTGTTTCTCTCTCTCTTTCTTTCTCTATCTCTCTCTTTCTCTCTCTATCTGTTTCTCTCTCCGGATGACTTCCTAATGAATGTGGCATAATTCCACAACGAATTATCTTTACATCACCTAACCCCGCCCCTATTTTTTTCTAACTGACTTTGAACAGTTTGTGTCACTGAGTGTCTGAGTGTGTGTATGTATTTGTGATAGGAAAGTGACCAGGTGTCTTTATAATAAGGTGTGCAGGTGGGGTACGAATTCTCCAAGAATGTTATTACTGAAGTAACCTGATTTCTGTTTGCTTGTGTGTGTATGTGTGTGTGTGTGAGTGTCAGGTAGATGTAGATGTTGATAATCTCTTGTTTTAAGAACAATCACAGCCAGTTAACTACTGCATGAAAAGTTAAGTTATTATATAAAGGGAGTTATTTTTGTTCTCAAAAGTTTTTTTTTAGTGTAAAAAATATCAATTAAATTAATTTGTCATCACCTTTTATTGAATTTATAACTTAATAATAACGTATAACACTCAAGCCAAAAAAGTATTATTAACATATATAAAATACATTATTTAAAAATTTTAAAAACAGCGTGTATGTAACAATACGATATATATAGATAAAGAGTGATTTATAATTTCTGCATGGAAGACTTTTTCTTATATTATTATCGTTATTTTTTGTCAGGTCTACTAATGGCCTACCATAAACAGACAAACGTTCTCACAGGAAGCCATCCAATAACGTCGCTCCCGACATACGTTGCTTCATGATCTAGAACTAACAACCATAATTAAACAACCCCGTAAAAATAAAGTTTGTGTCTATAAATACCTTAAACATGAGACATACCTAACAGTATTGATTACGTTCAAACGTGACAAACATTTACAGACTGAAACTGACTTGAATCCCCTTTGCTGTAAAACAGGGCGACCTGCCAGCCGAATTTTTTTTAAATTTCGGCTGGCTGACATAATTTTTCGGCTGATATCCGGATTAGCCGGATTTCTCCGTAAATTGACATTTGCAGCTGATTTTCGGCTGATTAAGAAATATTCGTAAACATCATACAGGCCTGTTCCAGCAAGTGTTACAGGTGCCGGTATGTTTAGAGATGGGCAATTAATTTTGAAGAAGTCAACAAAACCATCTTTAGCCGCATTTTCAAAGGAGAGCAAGTCTCTAAAGAACCAGATAACGATATCTCTTGTCAGTTCATGACTTGATGTTGCCTGACATTGACTGTTGCCTTCTCCATACTTGGAAATATCCCAACAATTTATTTAACTTCACTTGACTTTGTACTGACACATTGTGCTTGACACTTAAGTGAAGATTCATATTGCCACTTGATGTAATTGCGGCAAAATCGGTTACTTTTGAAATGTGACCTTACTTGTCGCCCAATCACTGCTGAGCAGTGAGACACAGCAGACAATAAACTCGATCTTCGTCTACATTTCTCCCATCAGCAGAGAACAGGCCACCAAAATATTTCCAGCATTGTGCTTTACAATTTCCATGTAGGCTAGGCGGTTTAGGTTTTACTTGTAGGTTTTTAATGAACTGCCTCTCTTCCCAGTTTAGATGACATTTGCTGACATTTGAGTTCACCTAAAATCATCACATAGTCATAAAGAATTGTTACATTAGAAATGGTGTAACGTAAAAAGGTAATCCTGCAGTCTTAGAAAGTATATTATTTCACTGCGAATTTTAATTTTCTTGTGAGAACTTTCATTTTTAATTTATTAAATGCATTTATTTATGTTATAATATAGCTATTATAGCGCAAATTTGTAAGCCTTTTAATTTATAAGGCTATTTTCGGCCCGTGACGCTAAATAATCCGAGTAGGATACATCGATTTTGTTTATCTAGCACCCTACTTGCTGAGTTGTTACAGCAAGAGGCCAAATGAAATTTTCTCACTTACAAACAAACAAAAAGAATCAAACATCTAGTAAGGAAATAAAAAATGAAATTTTCATTAAAATATTTATTGATCTTCTAAGAATCTTAAAATAGATGAATGAAACTTTAAAAAAAAACATCTTCAGCTAGTAAATTTATTTTAGCATGGGTCGTTCCAGGTAACAAAAATCTGGCTAGCATGCTGCTAGATAAACAAAATGGTGTATCTTACTTCGATTATGTAGCGTCAAGGGCCGAAAAAGCTTTATTTATAAATTTAAAAGCCTTACAAATTAGCGCTATAATAACTAAAATATAACATATATAAATGGATTTAATAAATTAAAAATGAAAGTTCTCACGAGAAATTTAAAATTCGCAGCGAAAAAATGTACGTGCTAAAACTTCAGGATCCCCCTAAAAAATCATCAGTTATTGACTAAACTAGCATCTAGTTAATTGAAACAATTCATTTAATTTAATTTAGGCTTACTTTTCTGCTTGTAGAAGATCGTTGAGCCACAATTGAGTAATAATAAATCGCCTATTTACCACAAAGCTCAACGATAACTTAAATTAATTAATTAATTTATTTGTATTTTAATTAGTATTTTATAAATTAAGATTGTAAGAAATGGATAACTTGCAAGAACTGTATCAATGATTATTAGTAAGTTTGTAAAATATAAATAGGGTATTAGTTACCCTGATAGGACGTAACAAAACGCTGTTAAACGCGGTCAGAGCTTTAAAATTTGACCTCTGACCAGGACCCTTTTGGGGGGGAGGTGAGTGTAGTACGACTGTGACGTTGATTGTTTCTACAGCTATTTTATTAGGTACCACAAACTGGCGAAAGATTGCGTTTTTTCATCCTGAAGCTACAATTTAGCAACTTTTCACTCACTTTTTTCTATATTAAAAAAAATGTTATACAATTAAAGTTGTACCACTGAAAACTGTATTTTAAGTCCTTTAGTTATATGTTACTGTTTTTGATGTTGACGTAATTTAAAATATTAAATTTCTCGCTGGAAAACCCTCACCATAGAGATTTTTGAGCGGCAGCCGAGCTATGGTATTTTGCACTTTTCTGTTCAACCCCCTTGCCGTAGCGTGCGATAAATAGAATTGCCTTATGTTATCAAGTAATGAATTGTATGCGCAATTGAATGACCTTGAGATTTGTATGAAAAACATTATAAAACTGTTTTTTTACAGTTATTAATCACATATGAAGAAATATAAGAATTTAAACCTAAAGTTAGAATAATTTCTATAATATATGATTTATGTAATGTGAAATATGTGTTCAATTTTGTTTGAACAATATGTTGCACTTAAGAGGACATTTCTGGCTGTCAGAAAGGGTAGAAGACCATCACTGCCCACTCTTGTTATTACCAACAAACTACTTCTGCAACTCTATGTTTTAAAAGAAGAAAATAACAAGTCATGGGATCAGGTAACTTTAAAACGAATACTAATGTTATTAATTATTTTAATGACTTTATTTTAATTAATTTATTTAATTTATAATTTATTTATGTTAATTTTAAAATTGTTTTGTTTACTACTCCTAATAATTTTGAAAATTTAAAAGTAAATTATATATCTTTCTCTCTCAGTCTTTCTCCCTATCTATCTCTCTTTCTCCCAACTACAATTTCTCTCTGTTTAGGTCTCTCGATCCCTCTGTCTCTCTCTATATATTTTTCTCTCTCTGTGTGTCTTCTTGTACATCTCTCTCTCTCTCTCTGTTTCTCTATCCGTCTCTCTCTCTTTCTCTCTCTCTCTCTCTCTCTGTTTCTCTCTCCTGATGACTTTATAATGAATGTGAAATAATTCCACAACATATTTTCTCCAAATCACCAACCACCGCCCCTTACTGTTTTTAAAAACTAACTTTGTACAGTTTGTGTCACTGTGTGTTTGAGTGTGTGTGTTTTTTTATGTCCTAGGAAAGTGACCAGGTATTTATAAAATAAGGTGTACGGCGGGGAGGGGGGTACGAATTCCCAAAAAAAGTTATTACTGAAGTAACCTCATCACCTGTGTGTGTGTGCATATGTGTGTGTTTCTGTGAGTATCTGTGTGTGTGTCAGTGTCTTTGTGTGAGAGTGTGTTTGAGGTAGGTGTTGATAATTGCTTGTTTTAAGAATAATTACAGCCTGTTAACTACAATCCTATAAATGACATCGTATGAAGAGAGTTAATTTGTGTTGTTTTTTAAAAAAAATATGTTTTTTAGTGTCTTTAATAAAACTTTTAAAATGTATTTATAATCACTTTGTATCAAACATATACCTTAATAAATAATTTTACAATCAACCCAAAATTATAATTAATCACATATATATTATATCTTTTTCAAAAAAGTCTAAAACTTTGTTTTTGTAACGATTTAAGAATCTTATATTTTTAGAAAATGGCTTCTTTATCATGACTTAATATAGCATATTTGCTATTTTTTGTCAGGTCTAATGATGGCCTACCATTTAAAAAAACAAGTAATATTGTTAAGGAACTAGGCTCCAGTGCTGCCAGCGCTAGGTTTGTTATCCTAGTTCTAGGGTTTTTCAACATTGTCTAGGTTTGTATGTTTTTTCCTTTCAAAATTAGCCATAATCTAGGTTTTCTTTAAAAAATGTTTTTAAAAAAACGATTTTCAAGTACAATAATGTATATCTATGTGTAATTAATATCCTTAATAAAATTTTTCAAAAATAAAATTAAGCATTAGGTTGCAACAGTTTTGTCAGCCGCTCTGTCATGTTATATTATGATATATATAGACCTTAGGCTTTATAAAAAGGAACTTTAACAAATGTAATAGAGATATAAAACTAAAATGCTACCTCACTTTGGTGAGACCTGCACTAGAATATGCATCTTCTGTATGGGACCCATCCACCAAAGAAAACATTGATAAACTAGAACAAATTCAAAAAAGAGCTGCCAGATTCATTACTGGAGAATATTCGAAACTGACAAGAGTAACACCATTAGTTAAATCATTAAACCTTGAAACACTAGAGGATAGAAGAACCAAGAGCAAAGTAGTAATCATACATAAAGCAATTAATTCTAATTTAGAAATACAACACAAAGATAACTTAATACAACCCTCAGATAGACATAAGGATAAAAACACCTTTCTTATTCCGTATGCAAGAACAAACACATACAAGTTTTCCTTCTTCCCGTCCGGAATTCGGGCGTGGAATGGGTTGCCTGAAGAATCCAGGAAAACCAACACTTTATCAACATTTAAATCTCTAATAAAAATGCAGGACTAAACACAAACCATAGATAAGCGTAGGACGCAATAATCTTCTGTATAGAAGGAGCGTCTGTAAACAGATAAGATAAGATAAGATAAGATAAGATCTATCCCACTGAATTCGAAAGATGGCGCTGCGGCGATGCCATGATAAAACAGCTTGAATGAGCCAAACTATTCAATTTTATTAGATGTCATGACAAACTTAACAGCTCTACCATTTTCGTCTGTCTGCGTTGAGAGAATATTCTCTCAAGTATACATGGTATAGACCAACGATAATCTAATACAACGCTCAGATAGACATAGTTATAAAACCACTTTTCCTATTTCGTATGCAAGAACAAACACATTCAAATTCTCGTTATTTCCGTCCGGAATTCGGCCATTGAATGGGTTCCTGATCAAACGAGGAAAACCAAAACTCTATCAACGTTTAAAACTCAAATAAAAATGCAAGACTAGACATAAACAATGGATAAAGTTATGACTCAATAATCTTCTGTATAAAAAGGAACGTCTGTATTAGATAAAATAAGAATGGTTCCGAGAATTCTGATAAGCTTGTCGTTTATAAGGGAGATGACATAAGACAAGTGATGAATAAATGCAGGTGTAAGTTTAATTTACAAATACTTGTAGTACAAACTAATACCTTAGGGGCCGTTCATAAAAATGAGGACACATCATTTAGGGGAGAGCGAGGGGGTCACACTTTAGTGATATGTGTGACAAGGGGGAGGGGGTGTTTAAGAACTGTGACGTCACATCAAAAACACGAAACTTTAAATGAAAGCTCCACTTCAATATTTGATTGCTTACAATTAAGTTAATGACTTTTTAAATGGTTTCCTTCGTGTAACAGAAACCTCACGCTAAATACATACTTAAATGAAAATAAAATGATTTGAAACATGCTCATTTTCAAGTAAGAAATACGTGTTGTTTTTAGCGTTTTTTAGGGGGGGGGGCGGAGAAACTTTGTGACGTCACATTTGTTTATTTTTAGCGTGTCTAGGTTTTTTCTTTCGGATCTAGGTTTTTTTTGGACGTGTTGGCTAGGTTTTTTTCAAAAATTGTCACAGGCAGCACTGGAGCCATGGAATCACCGCGACTTAACCGATTTAGCGAAATAATGAATCGCAACGGGATCTATATATGCGTTATAAAAATTTAATTCATCGAAGTTAATCGATTAATCTATTAATTTTTCCCGATTAATCGATCAAAATATTTTAATCAGTACCAGCCATAACTGATTTTTTTTGAAAGAATAACTCTACATCAGCTTTAGACTCCCCCCCCCACCTACCCGCACCATCTTTTCTATAGTCGGCCATTTACATGGTGTCCCACGAATATCACTTTAACCATTACCTTCTCTTTCTCTGTCTCTCTCTTTCATTCGGTCTCTTTATATATCTCCCTGTCTCAGTCTCACTCTGTCTCTCTATTTTTTCTCTCTCTGTCTCTTTCTCTCTATCACTCTCTCTTACAGTCTGTCTCTTCCTCTGTCTCTCTTTCTATTTCTCTCTCTTTCTGTTACTTTGTCTCTCTCTTCCCCCCTCTCTCTCTCTCTCATCTTCTCTCTCTCTCTCTTTCTCTCTTTCTTTCTTTCGCATTTTCTCCGTCTGTCTCACTTTCTCTCCCTCTCTGTCTCTCTCCCTCTCTATCTCTCTGTCTCTCAACGACACATTCTCTCCGTCTTTGTCTCTCGCTCCCACTGTTTCTCTCTATATACTTTCCCTCCCGGTGTCTCTTTCTGTATACCTCTCTCTTTCCCTCTAATTATCTGTCAGTATCTTTCTCTCAGTCTCTCTCTCTTTCTTTCTCCCCCTCCTCTCTTTCTCTCTGCCTCTTTTTATTTCTGTCTCTATCACTCTCTCTCTCTGTGACTCGCTTTGCCTTTGTCTCTCTATGTGTGTGTTTCTCCCTCTATCTCTTTATCTGTTTCTCTTCTGTTTCTCTCTCTCTTTATCTGTTTCTCTCGTTTCCCATCTGTTTCTCTCTCTTTTCTGTTTCTCTTTTTTCTCTGTTTCTCTCTCTGTCTCTTCTTCTGTTTCTCTCTCTCTCATTGTATCACTCGCTTTCTATGTTTCTCTCTCTGTTTTTCTCTCTCTGTCTCTCTCTGTTTCTCTCTCTCTCATTTTATTGCTCTCTCTCTCTCTCTCTCTCTCTCTCTCTGTTTCTCTCTCTCTCATTGTATCGCTCTCTCTCTCTCTGTTTCTCTCTCTCTCATTGTATCGCTCTCTCTCTCTGTTTCTCTCTCTCTCATTGTATCGCTCTCTCTCTCTGTTTCTCTCTCTCTCATTTTATTGCTCTCTCTCTCTCTCTCTCTCTGTTTCTCTCTCTCTCATTGTATCGCTCTCTCTCTCTCTCTCTGTTTCTCTCTCTCTCATTGTATCGCTCTCTCTCTGTTTCTCTCTCTCTCATTGTATCGCTCTCTCTCTGTTTCTCTCTCTCTCATTGTATCGCTCTCTCTCTGTTTCTCTCTCTCTCTCATTGTATCGCTCTCTCTCTCTCTGTTTCTCTCTCTCTGATTGTATCGCGCTCTCTCTCTCTGTTTCTCTCTCTCTGATTGTATCGCTCTCTCTCTCTCTGTTTCTCTCTCTCTCATTGTATCGCTCTCTCTCGCTCTGTTTCTCTCTCTCTCTGATTGTATCGCTCTCTCTCTCTGTTCTCTCTCTCTCTCATTGTATCGCTCTCTCTCTGTTTCTCTCTCTCTCATTGTATAGCTCTCTCTCTCTCTGTCTCTCTCTCTCTCTCATTGTATCGCTCTCTCTCTCTCTGTTTCTCTCTCTCTCATTTTATCTGCTCTCTCTCTCTCTCTCTCTGTCTCTCTCTCTCTCATCTGTATCGCTCTCTCTCTCTCTGTTTCTCTCTCTCATTGTATCGCTCTCTCTCTCTGTTTCTCTCTCTCTCATTGTATCGCTCTCTCTCTGTTTCTCTCTCTCTCATTTTATTGCTCTCTCTCTCTCTCTCTCTCTGTTTCTCTCTCTCATTGTATCGCTCTCTCTCTCTCTCTGTTCTCTCTCTCTCATTGTATCGCTCTCTCTCTGTTCTCTCTCTCTCTCATTTTATTTCTCTCTCTCTCTGTTTCTCTCTCTCTCATTGTATCGCTCTCTCTCTCTCTGTTTCTCTCTCTCTCATTGTATCGCTCTCTCTCTGTTTCTATCTCTCATTGTATCGCTCTCTCTCTCTCTGTTTCTCTCTCTCTGATTGTATCGCTCTCTCTCTCTCTCTCTCTCTCTCTCTGTTTCTCTCTCTCTCATTGTATCGCTCTCTCTCTGTTTCTCTCTCTCTCATTGTATCGTTCTCTCTCTCTCCGAATGATTTCATAATGAAAATGCCATAATTCCGGAACGAATTTTCTTCAAATCACCTAACCCCGCCCCGCCCACATTTTTCTAACTAACGTTGTACAGTTTGTGTCACTGAATGTCTGAGTGTGTGTATGTGTATGTGATACGAAAGTGACCAGGTGTCTTTATAATAAAGTGTGCAAGTGGGGTACGAAGTCTCCAGAGAATCAGAGGGAAAGAGGCTCCTAAGGTTATGACGTTGATGCGTTCTTAAGACGCGATTTTCAGTGTAAGTCGGAACATTAAAAAATAAAATACATAAATAAACAATGTAAACTGTGTTTACGAATGCACCCCCCTAATTGTGTGTGAGTGTGTGAGTTAGGTGTTGATAATCTCTTGTTTTAACATTCACAGTCAGTGAACTAATATTCAGTGTGAGTTAGGGGGTGGGGGCGGTATAGAAACATGTCTTGTTTTAACAACTATCCCAGCAAGTTAACACTGCATTAAAGATGAAGTAATTACTCTAAGGGAATTAATCTGAATTTTCGAATTATGTTTTATTTTTAGCGTCACAAATATATACTTAAACATTTAACTGTATGGAATTAAATAACATAAATAATATTATGAACTTTTTTAAAATTAAAGCCAAAATATTGAAGATTTGAATATATATTTGATCTTATTAAAAAAAAACTAAAACGTCATTTTTCTAACAATCTTAGTTGTTTATACATTGAAAAAGACCAAATCGCGTCATTTCCTAATCCATAATGTAAAATCATATGAGGCAGGTGTTGATATTCTCTTGTTTTAACTACATTTTCAAACAGTTAACTAATCTCCAGTGTGTGTGTGAGGTAGGTGTTGATAATCTCTTGTTTTAACCACATTTTCAAACAGTTAACTAATCTCCAGTGTGTGTGAGGTAGGTGTTGATAATCTCTTGTTTTAACCACATTTTCAAACAGTTAACTAATCTCCAGTGTGTGTGAGGTAGGTGTTGATAATCTCTTGTTTTAACCACATTTTCAAACAGTTAACTAATCTCCAGTGTGTGTGTGAGGTAGGTGTTGATAATCTCTTGTTTTAACCACATTTTCAAACAGTTAACTAATCTCCAGTGTGTGTGAGGTAGGTGTTGATAATCTCTTGTTTTAACCACATTTTCAAACAGTTAACTAATCTCCAGTGTGTGTGAGGTAGGTGTTGATAATCTCTTGTTTTAACCACATTTTCAAACAGTTAACTAATCTCCAGTGTGTGTGAGGTAGGTGTTGATAATCTCTTGTTTTAACCACATTTTCAAACAGTTAACTAATCTCCAGTGTGTGTGAGGTAGGTGTTGATAATCTCTTGTTTTAACCACATTTTCAAACAGTTAACTAATCTCCAGTGTGTGTGAGGTAGGTGTTGATAATCTCTTGTTTTAACCACATTTTCAAACAGTTAACTAATCTCCAGTGTGTGTGAGGTAGGTGTTGATAATCTCTTGTTTTAACCACATTTTCAAACAGTTAACTAATCTCCCAGTGTGTGTTGGGTGGTGTGGCTATAATTCAATAATACCAGCTTGTTGTTACTTAAACCTATGTGTGTTGGGTGGTGTGGCTATAATTCAATAATACCAGCTCGTTGTTACTTAAACCTATGTGTGTTGGGTGGTGTGGCTATAATTCAATAATACCAGCTCGTTGTTACTTAAACCTATGTGTGTTGGGTGGTGTGGCTATAATTCAATAATACCAGCTCGTTGTTACTTAAACCTATGTGTGTTGGGTGGTGTGGCTATAATTCAATAATACCAGCTCGTTGTTACTTAAACCTATGTGTGTTGGGTGGTGTGGCTATAACACAATACTACCAGCTCGTTAACTAATCTCCATTGTATGTGAGGTAGGTGTTGATAATCTCTTGTTTTATTTTTTTAAAGTAAATAAACAAAATTTAAGTTTAAAAAAATAAATATGCGCAATTAATGTCCTAAAAAAATTGATTTTTCAAAAATAAAATTAGGCAGTTGTTACGGTCAGATGTTGTGGTGTGGGGATAACTACGCATAAATGGGGCTGTGAACACTTGTCCTCGTGGAACGGGGGCAAGCGAACTCAAGGTACGTGCAAAGTTGTAATGAATTGTCAGGACCACGGTCAAAGGGAGACATGTGATTGACCCAGGGTCCAGTCACAAACCGGTCGGACAAGACGGGGGTATAATAGGGGTCACATTGTGTGTCGAAAGGAGAGTGTTAAGTTGCCAAGTAGCAGACAGGTGAAAGACGTACGATAGAGTGTGGAGTTTGTGAACGTAGTCCAATCCGGTCAAGCTGGGCCGAGGACTCTGGATGGTATGACCATCAACTGTAAACTGCCAATTGTACTGTACCATAAATATGTTCAAAGCTTCTGGATGTCATTAAACTTATGTTGAAGAAAACAACCCAGCGTTGCTAAGTCTTTTACCCGTCAACGTGGTAAATATCTGTGGCTAAGGGGGAACCTCAACCCCTAGACAACGACTCCGCCACAGTGGGGGCCCCGTCGAAAAACCGAGCCAAGACGCTGTGCATCAAGACACGTCACTAAAGGAGAAACGACGAAAAACACATCAACGAACTGGCCGTACTAGCCATCCCGATAGCAAGATCATCACGAGAGCGTAGGGCTTACACCTCGTAACGACGAGACCAGGGGTGTTGAAGACAGCCGTAGCAGTGATGTTACAAACAGCCGTTGCAGTGATGTTACAGACAGCCGTTGCAGTGATGTTACAGACAGCCGTAGCAGTGATGTTACAGACAGCCGTAGCAGTGGTGTTACAGACAGCCGTTGCAGTGGTGTTGTAGACAGCCGTAGCAGTGGAATTGCAGACAGACGCAGAAAGGGAGGCCATACAGACTACACCCGGAAGAGCATCGGAGGAATAACGAACACTAACTTAGACAGTAACACAGAAGCTGACTACAGCCTGGACAACTTCGAGGTTACAACCTCAGTAATACGTGACAGTGAAGGCGGTGACTTTGTGACTCTCTCGCCTATGGATACTGATACTGCCCTGGTATAATGTGTTTTTCTTATGTATGGGTACTATTTGTGTGGTAATTTCTATCGTACAGGCAAGTACAACTTAATTTCTAATATTAAATTAGTATGTTTTAGATATTATATATTATATATTTGTATATGATGAATCCCCAAATTGTATTATTGAGATAGTAGTTTTGTAGATTGAGTATTGTTATATTGGGTCCCAAATACAAAACGATAGGAAGACGGTAGACGAATTTGAGATTGTGACCGTAGAGTAACTACTAATATAGAAACATCGACATGGAATTGCCTAATGTAGAAAAACTGAGACAAAGTGCCCGGGAGCTGGGATTTGAAGGGGAGGAGGCAAAGAGATGGGTTATAGAGGCGTACAAGAGGGTGGAAGATGAGGAAAGAGATAGAAGGAAGAGCGAGCAAGAGGCGCGCAGGAGGGAGGAAGATGAGGAAAGAGATAGAAGGAAGAGCGAGCAAGAGGCGCGCAGGAGGGAGGAAGATGAGGAAAGAGATAGAAAGAAGAGGGAGGAAGATGAGGAAAGAGAAAAACGAAAAGAAGAAAGGGCTTTCAAAAGGGAGGAGGAGAGTAAAAGGTTGGAGCACATTAGGATAATGGAATTGAAATGCGAGGGAGGAAAAGACCCCGAGGGTAGAACAAAAAAGCACAGGGATCTCGGGAAATAAACTACCAATGTTTGACGGGATAGGGGATAACTTAGAATTTGTTTTGGTACGATTCGAGGACGAAGCGAGACACAAGGAGTGGCCAGTGAAACATTGGGGGTATGAACTTAGAAAATTGATGCCACAACCGCTACTACCGGTGTGTTATGCGGGGAGTGGAAAGGGAGTAGAGGCCTCATATGAGGAGGTGAAAACCGCCTTATCCAGGCATTTTGGGCTAACAGCCCAAGGATATCGAGAAAGGTTAGCAGGTGTTAGACCCAGAAAAGGAGAGGACATATTAGCTTACTCAAACAGAATTAGACACTACCTGACCAAGTGGATAGAGCTTTCAAAAACCGAGAAAACCTACGAGAAACTATTTGAGCTCACGGTAGTGGACAAGCTATTACAGACAGTAAGCGGGGGGGTTGTTGAGCACATATTAGAAAGGGGAAGTCTGGATTTAACATCGGTTATTAAAACGGGTGAGGGATACATGGCGGCACACCCAAGTGTGAAATTGACAAGGGATAGTGCACCACTCATAGGGAATCAGAGAGTCCAAGGTAGGAGGGAAGAAAGCCGAAGAGAAGACAATTATCAATGGAGGGGAACAGGCTACCAAACAAAAAGATGACAATCTAGGGGTTTTGCTGGGGTGGGAGAAGTTAATGGGGTTAAGGTTAAGGTTGTACGGGACACGGGTTGCGGAATCGTGGGGGTAAGGGAGTCTCTAGTTGATAAGGAGTGTGTGACAAACGAGACAGTCACTTGTATATTGTTTGATGGGGAGAGAAAGGTTTATAGGGTAGGATATATACATGTGAAATCACCGTATTTTACGGGAATGACAAAAGCTGCCCTACTAAAGAACCCACACGTTGACCTAAATATTGGAAATATCAAGGGAGCTACCATGGGAGACGGGTATAAAGGGGTAAGGCCAATACACAGGGGCAGAGGCTACAGCCCTGGGCCCAATACTACAATAAAACAAAACCACATTAATGCAAATTGGAATAGAGACAGCCATAGATTTACAAAAATAACTAAGGAGCATAGTTCGAAAGGGTACAAAATAGAAAACATCGGGACAGAAGTAGTAGCAGGGGCGGTAACGACGAGGGCACAGAAAAAAAACCCAAAACAGTACAGTAGTACAGTGAAAAGACACCTCACGGAGTTTAATATACAGCCAGAGGATTACAAAAGATTACAAGCCGAAGACGTCACGTTAAGACGAATACACGAGCATGCGAAAAAAAGGAGTATGAAGGGGACGGAAAAGTCATTAGTTAAATACAAGGGAGGACTACTAATGAGAGAGTATAATGACACACACATCAACCCTAATATTAGTCAGGAACAATTGGTTGCACCGAAAGTATTAAGAAAAAACATATTGGAGATAGCCCACGATAATAGTTTATCTGCACACATGGGGATAGCTCGCACCAAGGAGCGAGTGCTAAAAGAATTCTGGTGGCCGGGTATAGCCAGTGACGTACGTCATCACTGTAGAACATGTGATGCATGCCAAAAAGTAAAAAAAAGCGCCGGAGGGATTGCCCCGTTAGGAGACATGGAACTAATAACAAAAACATGGAGTAAGGTTGCTGTCGACCTTATCGGACCAATAATACCTACATCACGGAAAGGTTATAAGTATATTCTCACACTGGTGGACACAGCGACCAGATGGCCAGAGGCTAAACCATTAAAAAAGATTGACGCCGAGGAAATACAGGAAGCACTTCTCGGCATGTGTTAAGTTGCCAAGTAGCAGGCAGGTGAAAGACGTACGATAGAGTGTGGAGTTTTGTGAACGTAGTCCAATCCGGTCAAGCTGGGCCGAGGACTCTGGATGGTATGACCATCAACTGTAAACTGCCAATTGTACTGTACCATAAATATGTTCAAAGCTTCTGGATGTCATTAAACTTATGTTGAAAGAAAACAACCCAGCGTTGCTAAGTCTTTTACCCGTCTACGTGGTAAATATCTGTGGCTAAGGGGGGACCTCAACCCCTAGACAACGACTCCGCCACAATGGAGGGCACTCTAAGTTTTTGTGACAACCTGTGACTGGGGGGGGGAAATCGGACAAAATCGCTGGACGTCATTTATGTACGGTCCCTAAGAGGTCGGACGTGTAGCTACTGTGTGAAATGAGGTGCATGGAAGGTGGCTAGGTAGCATTTTATAGCGTCATGACGGGGGAAATTATGCGATGTTTCGATCGGGTAACCCGGGTATCGTTCAAAATTTTGTACCCGGGCAGAATTGTCCAACAATATTGACAGCCCTAGTCACAGGAACGCTTAAGTATTTATATGTTTTTCACCGCATGTTTAAGCAGTTTTTTGTCCTGGACATCCAGGGAGAATACTGATATTTTGTGTACACAATGATGTAAGATGTCACTTCAGAACTTCTAATCACTTAAAAAATAAATTGGGCAATTTCCGGAAGTTAATGAACAAGGAACTCCAGATAATGCTTGGTTGGCAGATTTAGCATTTTTTGTTATATCTGACAAGATATCTAAACGTTCTTAACACATTCTTCAAACGCAAAATTTAGTGAAAAGCCAATTATAATCACATATCAAGGCTTTTGGAAACAAGCTGAAACTTTTTGAAATACAACTGTCTCAAATGCAGCATCCTAATACCACACAATGCCTCTCAATACAGGATATCATAACACGTTTTCCAGAAAGAATATATTATGAAAAATGCAGAGGTATGTTGAAGATATCATATAACTGGCTGATGAATTTCAAAGACGCTTTCAGCACTTTGCAATTTTTGAAGAGTAAATCATGTTTTTTTCTTCATCGATCTCTGTTGACCCTGATAATTCTCCAGGCAAATCTGAAGCTGGAACTCATTGAGTTGCAAAGTGATGCTGGAAGTCGCAGCAGACAAAACAGTTTACCTTCATTTACTTTTACTGTCAGCTGGATAAAGAGAGATTCAAAAAGATTCGAACATTTGCAAAGAAAATGATCAGCTTGTTTGGCTCGACATACTTGTGTGAGCAGACATTTTCAGTTACTAATTTTAACAAGAACCGTGTGAGGACGAGAATAAGTGACTCTCAAATACATGATATCATACGGATCAAAACCAGTAGCATTGAGACTGATCTCATCTGTTTACAGCATTCAAGATTTCAGTTTCACACTTCAAATTAAAATTTTGCATAAAATCTTCTCAACATATGTAATTTTTATAATATTATTTTAATCCGGCCCACGAATATCTTTACTTCAAAAAATATGGCCCACCCGTGCAAAACGTTTGTAAACCCATGCTATAGTGATATCGCATCACAAGCTGAGGGACATTGAATCTAGCCCACGTTAAAGCCACAGTAAAATGTTGATGACTGACTATCGCTAAAATTTCAATGGAAACATTAGAACTCCACTACGACCACGAGGTTATGGGACATACATTAAAAAAAAATCCAAATAAACAATTCATATTTTATTATTACTCAGATTGCAACAAAAGAAAGCCCACCTATTTCATTTATGTTACAAGTTAAGAACTCA
>CALYLW010002087.1:0-69804 GCA_944989445.1 Ampullaceana balthica
CGGCTCGACCCAAAAGAGAATGAACATTCACGAGTTCTGTCTCATATATAAGTTATTATAAGGGATTTATAGTCAAAAACTTTGTTTTTACGGGTCTTTTTTTTTATTGTTTTCGTTATCCCTAATTTTTGCCCACCCGCTCCGAATTTTTATAACAACCTCGCGCCACGTCACTAACTTAATTTGGTTGGGACTTATCTTATCTTATCTTATCTGTTTACAGACGCTCCTTCTATACAGAAGATTATTGCGTCCTACGCTTATCTATGGTTTGTGTTTAGTCCTGCATTTTTATTAGAGATTTAAATGTTGATAAAGTGTTGGTTTTCCTGGATTCTTCAGGCAACCCATTCCACGCCCGAATTCCGGACGGGAAGAAGGAAAACTTGTATGTGTTTGTTCTTGCATACGGAATAAGAAAGGTGTTTTTATCCTTATGTCTATCTGAGGGTTGTATTAAGTTATCTTTGTGTTGTATTTCTAAATTAGAATTAATTGCTTTATGTATGATTACTACTTTGCTCTTGGTTCTTCTATCCTCTAGTGTTTCAAGGTTTAATGATTTAACTAATGGTGTTATTCTTGTCAGTTTTGAATATTCTCCAGTAATGAATCTGGCAGCTCTTTTTTGAATTTGTTCTAGTTTATCAATGTTTTCTTTGGTGGATGGGTCCCATACAGAAGATGCATATTCTAGTACAGGTCTCACCAAAGTGAGGTAGCATTTTAGTTTTATATCTCTATTACATTTGTTAAAGTTTCTTTTTATAAAGCCTAAGGTTTTGTTTGATTTTTTAATAACTTCATTGACATGGGGATTCCATGATAGTTTCTCATTTATTAAGACTCCTAAGTATTTTGCATCTTTAGTTTGGGTCAGTTCTTTTCCATGAATGTAATATTTTGAATTTATTTGTTTCTTTTTCTTTGTTACTCTTAACAGTTGACACTTTTCTGGGTGGAAAGACATACTCCAGTTAGTTTCCCATTTTATCAATTCATCTAAGTCTTTTTGTAAAATTTTGCTATCTTGTTCTGATTTAATTGTTCTATAGATTATACAATCATCAGCAAATAACCTAACTTTTGTACCTGTTGAGATGTTGTTGGGTAAATCATTTATATAAATTAAAAAGAGTAAGGGACCTAGCACAGTTCCTTGTGGAACTCCTGAGTTAACCTTTATTGGTGCAGATTTAGATCCATTAATTATTACAGTTTGCTCCCTGCCCAAAAGGAAGTCTTGGATCCAGTGATGTAAGGGAACCTGAGATTCCAAAGTAGTTAAGTTTTTTAAGTAAACTAAGGTGGTGAACTTTGTCAAATGCTTTTGAGAAGTCTAGTAATATTGTGTCTATTTGATCATTATTGTCTAAGCCTTTTGATAATTATGGGGCCTTCCATAAATGACGTCACGCAACGGGGGGGGGGTGTTAAGAACTGTCACGTCACACCATTACGCGTTACCTTAAATAAAAGCTGAACTTAAATATTTGATTACTTTCAATTTATTTAGTGAAATTTTACATGGTTTCACGCGTGTTACGATATTGGAGTCTTTAGAGTGCAGCCTTACCCTTACACTAAATAAATACTTAATCACAAAAAAGTGATTTCAAACATGCTCATTTTCAAATAGAACTTACGGTTTTTTATGTGAGGGGGGGGGGTGAAAATCGCGTGACGTCATTTCTGGACTGTCCCCATGACACGTTGTTAGGGAACATGGAGAACAAACATTCCTTTCAGTTCTCGAAATGATCACTTACATTATTAGTATTAGTAAATATATGGTGTATGTAAGTTACTGTAAGTGTAAGCAAGGATATTTTATATTTACCGTTTAAACGCAACAATAACCCGTTTTATCCTTCAATTTATTTGGTATTATTTAGTAAATAATAAACTGCAAATTAGTATTGTTCCTGTCTTATGCATTTTTTATATTCACGTTGTATGACTGTCACTGTCAGACTACGTAATGATTGTCTAACAAATGAAAATGTCGCAAAGCTGAAACTTGTCAATTTATCAAGGGCGCCAAAAATAAATTAGCCAAGGGCGCCAAAAACCTAGTTACGCCTCTGGTTGTGTAGAAAATCATCTTTATTGTCATATTATTTTGCTTTGGTTTCTAGCAAGGGAGTATATAAAAGTCTAACAGTTAATGACATTATTTATCTTTAGCTACTTTATTTAATAATAACTCATGTAAAAGAGACTATTTTATTATTGGTCCTAGAAATTGATTTATTATCATATTTTTCTTTTGTTATGTGTTATTTAAGACAAGTTATCAACTAGTTTTCCTCACTTATAAGTATAAATCAATAAAGCCAAACGTTTGTTAGGTACATTTAATTTTAAGATAACACGAAAATATCATTACTCTTATAATATTTCTCATCTTTTTGTCTTAGAAGTTGTCAAATAAACTGTATTAAAAATGTTGCTCCAAAAGTATAAACAAAGACTACGTTTATTCAACACAAAGGAAGGAGTAGATTGATTGTAGGTGAATGGTCAGTACTGACATATCTGTGGTAGACAAGATTGTAGGTGAATGGTCAGTACTGACATATCTGTGGTAGACAAGATTGTAGGTGAATGGTCAGTACTGACATATCTGTGGTAGACAAGATTGTAAGTGAATGGTCAGTACTGACATATCTGTGGTAGACAAGATTGTAAGTGAATGGTCAGTACTGACATATCTGTGGTAGACAAGATTGTAAGTGAATGGTCAGTACTGACATATCTGTGGTAGACAAGATTGTAAGTGAATGGTCAGTACTGACATATCTGTGGTAGAAAAGAGTGTATGTGAATGGTCAGTACTGACATATCTGTGGTAGACAAGATTGTAAGTGAATGGTCAGTACTGACATATCTGTGGTAGACAAGATTGTTAGTGAATGGTCAGTACTGACATATCTGTGGTAGACAAGATTGTAAGTGAATGGTCAGTACTGACATATCTGTGGTAGACAAGATTGTAAGTGAATGGTCAGTACTGACATATCTGTGGTAGAAAAGAGTGTATGTGAATGGTCAGTACTGACATATCTGTGGTAGAAAAGAGTGTATGTGAATGGTCAGTACTGACATATCTGTGGTAGACAAGATTGTAAGTGAATGGTCAGTACTGACATATCTGTGGTAGAAAAGAGTGTATGTGAATGGTCAGTACTGACATATCTGTGGTAGAAAAGAGTGTATGTGAATGGTCAGTACTGACATATCTGTGGTAGAAAAGAGTGTATGTGAATGGTCAGTACTGACATATCTGTGGTAGACAAGATTGTAGGTGAATGGTCAGTACTGACATATCTGTGGTAGACAAGATTGTAGGTGAATGGTCAGTACTGACATATCTGTGGTAGACAAGATTGTAGGTGAATGGTCAGTACTGACATATCTGTGGTAGACAAGATTGTAGGTGAATGGTCAGTACTGACATATCTGTGGTAGACAAGATTGTAAGTGAATGGTAAGTACTGACATATCTGTGGTAGACAAGATTGTAAGTGAATGGTCAGTACTGACATATCTGTGGTAGACAAGATTGTAAGTGAATGGTCAGTACTGACATATCTGTGGTAGACAAGATTGTAAGTGAATGGTCAGTACTGACATATCTGTGGTAGAAAAGAGTGTATGTGAATGGTCAGTACTGACATATCTGTGGTAGACAAGATTGTAAGTGAATGGTCAGTACTGACATATCTGTGGTAGACAAGATTGTAAGTGAATGGTCAGTACTGACATATCTGTGGTAGACAAGATTGTAAGTGAATGGTCAGTACTGACATATCTGTGGTAGACAAGATTGTAAGTGAATGGTCAGTACTGACATATCTGTGGTAGAAAAGAGTGTATGTGAATGGTCAGTACTGACATATCTGTGGTAGAAAAGAGTGTATGTGAATGGTCAGTACTGACATATCTGTGGTAGACAAGATTGTAAGTGAATGGTCAGTACTGACATATCTGTGGTAGACAAGATTGTAAGTGAATGGTCAGTACTGACATATCTGTGGTAGACAAGATTGTAAGTGAATGGTCAGTACTGACATATCTGTGGTAGACAAGATTGTAAGTGAATGGTCAGTACTGACATATCTGTGGTAGACAAGATTGTAAGTGAATGGTCAGTACTGACATATCTGTGGTAGACAAGATTGTAAGTGAATGGTCAGTACTGACATATCTGTGGTAGACAAGATTGTAAGTGAATGGTCAGTACTGACATATCTGTGGTAGACAAGATTGTAAGTGAATGGTCAGTACTGACATATCTGTGGTAGAAAAGAGTGTATGTGAATGGTCAGTACTGACATATCTGTGGTAGACAAGATTGTAAGTGAATGGTCAGTACTGACATATCTGTGGTAGACAAGATTGTAAGTGAATGGTCAGTACTGACATATCTGTGGTAGAAAAGAGTGTATGTGAATGGTCAGTACTGACATATCTGTGGTAGAAAAGGGTGTATGTGAATGGTCAGTACTGACATATCTGTGGTAGACAAGAGTGTAGGGGAATGGTCAGTACTGACATATCTGTGGTAGAAAAGAGTGTAGGGTAATGGTCTGTACTGACATATCTGTGGTAGAAAAGATTGTAAGTGAATGGTCAGTACTGACATATCTGTGGTAGACAAGAGTGTATGTGAATGGTCAGTACTGACATATCTGTGGTAGAAAAGATTGTATGTGAATGGTCAGTACTGACATATCTGTGGTAGAAAAGAGTGTATGTGAATGGTCAGTACTGACATATCTGTGGTAGAAAAGAGTGTATGTGAATGGTCAGTACTGACATATCTGTGGTAGAAAAGAGTGTATGTGAATGGTCAGTACTGACATATCTGTGGTAGAAAAGAGTGTATGTGAAGGGTCAGTACTGACATATCTGTGGTAGAAAAGAGTGTATGTGAATGGTCAGTACTGACATATCTGTGGTAGAAAAGAGTGTATGTGAATGGTCAGTACTGACATATCTGCGGTAGAAAAGAGTGTATGTGAATGGTCAGTACTGACATATCTGTGGTAGAAAAGATTGTAGGTGAATGGTCAGTACTGACATATCTGTGGTAGAAAAGATTGTAAGTGAATGGTCAGTACTGACATATCTGTGGTAGACAAGAGTGTATGTGAATGGTCAGTACTGACATATCTGTGGTAGAAAAGATTGTATGTGAATGGTCAGTACTGACATATCTGTGGTAGAAAAGAGTGTATGTGAATGGTCAGTACTGACATATCTGTGGTAGAAAAGAGTGTATGTGAATGGTCAGTACTGACATATCTGTGGTAGAAAAGAGTGTATGTGAATGGTCAGTACTGACATATCTGTGGTAGAAAAGAGTGTATGTGAATGGTCAGTACTGACATATCTGTGGTAGAAAAGAGTGTATGTGAATGGTCAGTACTGACATATCTGTGGTAGAAAAGAGTGTATGTGAATGGTCAGTACTGACATATCTGTGGTAGAAAAGAGTGTATGTGAATGGTCAGTACTGACATATCTGCGGTAGAAAAGAGTGTATGTGAATGGTCAGTACTGACATATCTGTGGTAGAAAAGATTGTAGGTGAATGGTCAGTACTGACATATCTGTGGTAGAAAAGAGTGTATGTGAATGGGCAGTACTGACATATCTGTGGTAGAAAAGAGTGTATGTGAATGGTCAGTACTGACATATCTGTGGTTGAAAAGATTGTATGTGAATGGTCAGTACTGACATATCTGTGGTAGAAAAGAGTGTATGTGAATGGTCAGTACTGACATATCTGTGGTAGAAAAGATTGTAGGTGAATGGTCAGTACTGACATATCTGTGGTAGAAAAGAGTGTATGTGAATGGTCAGTACTGACATATCTGTGGTAGAAAAGAGTGTTTTTGAATGGTCAGTACTAACATATCTGTGGTAGAAAAGAGTGTATGTGAATGGTCAGTACTGACATATCTGTGGTAGAAAAGAGTGTATGTGAATGGTCAGTACTGACATATCTGTGGTAGAAAAGATTGTAAGTGAATGGTCAGTACTGACATAACTGTGGTAGAAAAGAGTAGGTGAATGGTCAGTACTGACATATCTGTGGTAGAAAAGATTGTAAGTGAATGGTCAGTAATGACATATCTGTGGTGGACAAGATTGTAGGTGAATGGTCAGTACTAACATATCTGTGGTAGAAAAGATTGTAGGTGAATGGTCAGTACTAACATATATGTGGTAGAAAAGATTGTAGGTAAATTGTCAGTACTGACATATCTGTGGTAGAAAATATTGTAAGTGAATGGTCAGTACTGACATACCTGTGGTAGACAAGATTGTATGTGAATGGTCAGTACTAACATATATGTGGTAGACAAGATTGTAAGTGAATGGTCAGTACTGACATATCTGTGGTAGAAAAGAGTGTATGTGAATGGTCAGTACTGACATATCTGTGGTAGACAAGATTGTAAGTGAATGGTCAGTACTGACTTATCTGTGGTAGACAAGATTGTAAGTGAATGGTCAGTACTGACTTATCTGTGGTAGACAAGATTGTAGGTGAATTGTCAGTACTAACATATCTGTGGTAGAAAAGAGTGTATGTGAATGGTCAGTACTGACATATCTGTGGTAGAAAAGATTTTAGGTGAATGGTCAGTACTGACATATCTTTGGTAGAAAAGATTGTAAGGGAATGGTCATTACTGACATATCTGTGGTAGAAAAGATTGTAAGTGAATGGTCAGTACTGACATAATCGTGGTAGAAAAGATTGTAGGTGAATGGTCAGTACTAACATATCTGTGGTAGACAAGATTGTAAGTGAATGGTCAGTACTGACATATCTCTGGTAGACAAGATTGTAGGTGAATGGTCAGTACTAACATATCTGTGGTAGAAAAGAGTGTATGTGAATGGTCAGTACTGACATATCTGTGGTAGAAAAGATTGTAGGTGAATGGTCAGTACTGACATATCTGTGGTAGAAAAGATTGTAAGTGAATGGTCAGTACTGACATATCTGTGGTAGAAAATATTGTAGGTGAATGGTCAGTACTGACATATCTGTGGTAGACAAGATTGCAGGTGAATGGTCAGTACTAACATATCTGTGGTAGAAAATATTGTAGGTGAATGGTCAGTAATGACATATCTGTGGTAGAAAAGATTGTAAGTGAATGGTCAGTACTGACATATCTGTGGTAGACAAGATTGTAAGTGAATGGTCAGTACTAACATATCTGTGGTAGAAAAGATTGTAGGTGAATGGTCAGTACTGACTTATCTGTGGTAGACAAAGATTGTAAGTGAATGGTCAGTACTAACTTATCTGTGGTAGAAAAGATTGTAGGTGAATGGTCAGTACTGACATATCTGTGGTAGACAAGATTGTAGGTGTATGGTCAGTACTGACATATCTGTGGTAGAAAAGATTGTAGGTGTATGGTCAGTACTGACATATCTGTGGTAGAAAAGATTTTAGGTGAATGGTCAGTACTGACATATCTTTGGTAGAAAAGATTGTAAGGGAATGGTCATTACTGACATATCTGTGGTAGAAAAGATTGTAAGTGAATGGTCAGTACTGACATAATCGTGGTAGAAAAGATTGTAGGTGAATGGTCAGTACTAACATATCTGTGGTAGACAAGATTGTAAGTGAATGGTCAGTACTGACATATCTCTGGTAGACAAGATTGTAGGTGAATGGTCAGTACTAACATATCTGTGGTAGAAAAGAGTGTATGTGAATGGTCAGTACTGACATATCTGTGGTAGAAAAGATTGTAGGTGAATGGTCAGTACTGACATATCTGTGGTAGAAAAGATTGTAAGTGAATGGTCAGTACTGACATATCTGTGGTAGAAAATATTGTAGGTGAATGGTCAGTACTGACATATCTGTGGTAGACAAGATTGCAGGTGAATGGTCAGTACTAACATATCTGTGGTAGAAAATATTGTAGGTGAATGGTCAGTAATGACATATCTGTGGTAGAAAAGATTGTAAGTGAATGGTCAGTACTGACATATCTGTGGTAGACAAGATTGTAAGTGAATGGTCAGTACTAACATATCTGTGGTAGAAAAGATTGTAGGTGAATGGTCAGTACTGACTTATCTGTGGTAGAAAAGATTGTAAGTGAATGGTCAGTACTAACTTATCTGTGGTAGAAAAGATTGTAGGTGAATGGTCAGTACTGACATATCTGTGGTAGACAAGATTGTAGGTGTATGGTCAGTACTGACATATCTGTGGTAGAAAAGATTGTAGGTGTATGGTCAGTACTGACATATCTGTGGTAGAAAAGATTGTAGGTGAATGGTCAGTACTGACATATCTGTGGTAGAAAAGATTGTATTTGAATGGTCAGTACTGACATATCTGTGGTAGAAAAGATTGTAGGTGAATGGTCAGTACTGACATATCTGTGGTAGACAAGATTGTAGATGTATGGTCAGTACTGACATATCTGTGGTAGAAAAGATTGTAGGTGTATGGTCAGTACTGACATATCTGTGGTAGAAAAGATTGTAGGTGAAAGTCAGTACTGACATATCTGTGGTAGAAAAGATTGTATTTGAATGGTCAGTACTGACATATCTGTGGTAGAGAAGATGTTTTCACTTTGGATTGTTTAAAATAATGCTGTTAAGTTAAAACCTGATGCTGATGTCTCTTTCTGGTGAGGTCTCCCGTGGGTCAGTGAAAGTCCCTGGTGACATACTGGTCATCGAGGATCTTATGGAGATGAGAAGTTTCTGTTTTAAACAGATGGAAGAGGTACCTTACTACTAACACTTAAATATATATTTTTTAAAGAGTAAAATAGGCATAGAAGTATCCAGTAGCGGCTTTGGCCAATGATATTAAAATGGTAGTCGATGAGAGAAGTCAACTGGCGCCTCAAAACCAGTAGCTTCGGGTAGATGAGGCTCGTTAACCATGGTCGGTAGCTCATCTAGGAGAGGGAAACTCTTATTTTAAACCTCCGCTGCCTTGCGGCTAAACCCTCATGGGAAAGGCTAGGGGAGTAAACCCCGACAGAAAATCAGGAAGTGGAGCTCCTAAGGCGGTCTGCTACTGAAACAAATTGCATTCCGGCAGCTCCTGCGACGCGAATGGTGCAAAGCCGTATCGACATTAGTCGTTCCATTGGATCCACCATTGGCGTGGAGAGGGGGGATCTGCTGTTTGGGCAGCAGCTGGTTCTCCATAGTAACACGCACAGGCTTTATCTTTACTGGAGAGGACACTCCAGCATCGCCGCAAGGTGTGAACACAACACGGGAAGCAGCAGTTTACCGGTTATAAGCCATAGCTCAATTGGCGTAGAGCTAGGCGCCAGGGGTTGCTTCTGACGGTGGGAGAGATCACCATGTCCCAATGGATCGCTACCGCCCGCCTCAAGCTGGGCAGCCCCCAGCCAATAAGGTGCTATCCCGCCATGGCCTACCTGCTCCACTGGGTGCTTGGAGCTCAGAGGAACTTCTCAACAAGTAGGCCAGTAAATCCTGCACCTAGAAATAAAAAAACAAAAGATAAGAAGACTCCAGCTCTTCGCCTAGCAAGCTGGAACGTTAGGACTATGTGTCCAGGCATTACTGCCGGCCTGCACCTTATTGATGATGCCAGGAAGACGGCCATCATTGACAGGGAGCTTGCCAGACTAAACATCGACATTGCCTGCCTTCAGGAGACTAGACTCCCAGAAAGTGGTACCATAAAAGAATGCAACTACACTTTCTTCTGGCAGGGTGGACCAATGGACACACCAAGGCAACATGGGGTTGGTTTTGCCATAAAAAATGGACTCTGCTCCTCCATAGAACCCCCAACAAAGGGCACTAACAGGATACTAACAATACGACTATCTACCTCTGACCTCCAAGACAGCACCCTTAATGTCAAAAGCAGGGGAAATTATCACTGATCGGGACAAGCAACTCAAACGGTGGATCGAGCACTACCTGGAATTGTACGCAACTATAAACCATGTCTCAACTGCTGCCCTGGACGATATCCCAGACCTGCCGGTCATGGAAGAGCTCGATAGCCTACCCACAATGGTCGAGCTAAGTAGAGCCATAGATTGCCTAGCCTGCGGGAAAGCCCCTGGTAATGATGGAATTCCACCAGAAGTTCTCAAATGTGGAAAAGAAATACTTTTACAGCCTTTGCATGACCTCCTCACTCTGTGCTGGGAACAGGGACAGATACCACAGGAGTTAAAAGATTCCAACATCGTTACACTGTATAAAAATAAAGGAGACAAGAGTGACTGCAACAACTATCGTGGAATCTCTCTCCTCAGTATAGTTGGAAAGGCCTTCGCCCGAGTTGCATTGACACGCCTGCAGACCCTAGCATCGCGTGTACTCCCAGAATCGCAGTGCGGCTTTCGAGCCGGAAGATCAACCATAGACATGATCTTCTCTCTGCGCCAACTGCAGGAGAAATGCAGGGAGCAACATATGCCTCTATACATCGCGTTCGTCGACCTAACTAAAGCTTTTGATCTTGTAAGCAGAAGCGGCCTTTTCCAGATCTTAGTAAAAAATAGGCTGCCCTACACATCTGCTTAACATCATCAAGCAATTCCACGAAAACATGCAGGGCACAGTGTGCTATAACGGTGTCACCTCCGAGGCTTTCCCAGTAAGTAGTGGAGTAAAGCAAGGCTGCGTGTTGGCACCTACTCTATTCGCAATATTCTTTTCCATCTTACTCCAGTATGCCTTCAAGAACAACAGCGAGGGGATATACATACACACCAGAGCTGACGGGAGATTATTCAATATTGTCCGACTTAAAGCCAAGACCAAAATAAGGAAGATTTTGCTGCGCGAGCTCTTATTTGCAGACGATGCCGCCTTAATATCCCACACAGCAGACGGCCTGCAGAACCTTGTATCCAGCTTCTCCGATGCCTGCAAAGAGTTTGGCCTGACCATAAGTATAAAGAAAACCAACATTATGGCACAGGATGCTGCCTCTCTCCCGACTATCACCATTGACGACTGCAACCTGGATGCTGTTGACATTTTACTTATCTGGGATCAAACATCTCGAGCACCCTCTCAGTGGAAGATGAGATAAGTAGTAGGATAGGGAAGGCAGCAACTGTTATGGCTAGACTGTACAAAAGAGTCTGGTCCAATGCCAAACTCACAGCAAGGACTAAGCTGCAGGTATACCAGGCCTGCGTACTGAGCACACTCCTCTATGGATGCGAGTCTTGGACCACCTATACCAGGCATGAAAGAAGGCTCAATAGCTTCCACCTCAGATGCCTGCGCCGCATCCTAGACATCAAATGGCAAGAGAAAGTCCCCAACACAGAGGTCCTGGCTCAAGCAAGCATGAGTAGTATTGCAGCAATAATAAGCCAAAGACGCCTCCGTTGGCTTGGACACGTCAAGAGGATGCAAAGTGGTCGCATACCCAAGGATGTGCTCTACAGCGAGCTGGCGACAGGGAAAAGGTCGGTTGGTCGGCCATGTCTCAGATACGTGGACATATGCAAGAGATACATGAAAGTAGCCAACATTGATATACAAAACTGGGAAAACCTGGCAGAGGATAGGTCCATGTGGCGGGCTATAGTGAAAGAAGGATCACTAAGAGCAGAGGAGCAAACTAGGGCAGAAGCAGTCCGGAAAAGAGCGAGGAGAAAGGCCAGGCAACACTGCCCCACTGCTTTCGTGTGTGTGTCATGCAGAAGAGACTGCCACTCAAGGATTGGTCTCATCAGCCACACCAAGAGCTGCAGATAATAAAGATAAATCTATCGTCTTTCGTAGACGGACAGATGCCATACATACAATTTGATCATTAAGTTTTAGCCCACTTAAATGATAAAATGTAAACCATGAATTCTTTTTTTTAAGGGCCGGGATTGTCATGCCTATAACATAAATTGTTCCTAATTAAAATAAAATATTTTGTTGGATTGTGCCAAACGGTAACACGTGGTTTAGGGTTCCTGGCGCGGGAAAAAACAACTAAAACAAAAAGTGGTGATAAAAGTGCATGAGTGATAGTTGTTTTTAAAAAAAAATCAATTCCTGATTTTTAAAATATACGCCATGCTGGTCAGAACGACGTAACAGGGGTCACCTAAGGCCCGCCGATGCAGTGGCGTAGAGAGCGATGGGGGTGGGGGCGGCAAATACCTCATTTTTAATTAGCGTCTCAAATTTATTACATTTAAAATAAAGTGGAGCTTTTAATTTTAACTTAATAAAGGTAAAGAATAAATTAATAAAAGAAATGAAAATATGTGAAAGTTCATACTGTCACTGTCATTCCTTCTGAAACTAATGTTACTGAACTGAAAGACCAAGAGACTAAGTAAGTAGAATTAGAACGTGACATTGATGTGCTGGTACATGTATATAATAAATTCTTCACGTTTGTCAGGCGTTCCTTTAACTGTGAAGTACGTTTAACAGGAAAATGCTTAAGAAGAAATATCTGTCAACGGGAAATAAAATGCGGTCCCGACCTTTTTTCCCTGAACATGAAAGAAAAATTTATTAACACTAAAAGATTTAGGTTCTTTGAATAAATCAAGGAAAACACGACCGCATCTCAGATAATTAAAAGGGGTTGGTATTTTGTGTTATTTATAATAATACCACTGCTTTTATTATATTTACTAGTGTATCACCCGTCACAAATGACGTAAGTTTTCAAAATAAATAGACATCAGATTAAAAAATAACGTAATACAGAATTTTCTTTTATTTTTATTTTATTCATTTATTTCCCTATTGCACAATTTTATGCGGCCGTTCCAAAAGAGTTCTTTTTTTGGTGCAGTAATTTGGTGGGCTGCTTTCTAAAATTAGTAGCGTCACGGACAGACAGACGTGACAGAGATTGCAAATTATGTATATTGATGATATGACAGGACGCTAACTTCGCTTTGAAATACACCATATTCATATTTTTTTAGTTACCCCCCACCATACTAAAAAAACACATTATCTATTATTAGGTTTTAACAAAAATAATATTCAGTCATTCAATGATTTTCACTGTAATAACAAAAATAAATGAATGTTGTTTTTTTTAAAATCTGGACAGAAACTAATGGTTGAAAATATTTTTGGCTTATTTAAATTTTAAAAATGTAAAGAAAGTACTATACGCTCGATGTTTTCACGCGTTTTTCTTAAACAAAAGTTTTCAACCCGCTTTTTTTAAATGAAAAAAAAACGCAGTTACATATACTTTCTATACATAGAACGAAAGGCCAGCATCTGCTCTTTCTAATGGTGTTAGAATAATTCCTGTAACTTAAATAGGCGCGAAGCGAAACGCGTTTGAATAACCAATGGGTCAATTTTCACACGCAAAAACGCAGTAAAATTGTACAAAAATGACACTTTTCAAATACGCATAAAACACTTTTAGACAAATGTAGTGGGGACAAAATTAACATATTTTGTCAGATGAAGATTTAAATTTTGTTGACATGTAATTTTTATTTTTGTAGCACTACTAGACAGAGGCGTCACTAGGGTTGGTGTCACCCGGGGCGGTAGCTCATGGTGTCACCCCTTCACGACGACGTCACGCGAGGATGCCGATTTTTAACCCACCATCCCCCAGCTTCATACTTATACCCCCACCCCCTTTTCATGTTTTACGTCTCAAAGCTTAGACACCCCGCTCCCCAAGGTGTATTTTCTAAATGAAAATTAGCATGTTGCAAATTATTTTTTGTCATTTAAATATGTATTTAGGGTAAGTCTGCGCTCTGATGTCGTAACACGCGTGAAGCAATCGAAAACGCCATTAAATAAACGGTAAACAATCAAATATTTAAGTGGAACTTTTATTTAAAGTTGCGCGTTTTTATGTGACGTCACATTTTTTTACCCCACCCTCTCGTCACACATCGTCACCGATGCGTGACCCCCACACCCTATTACGGATTAAAAGGGGGGGAGGGTGCTGAAAGGGCTAAAGGCAGGGGCCAACTATAATTTAAGGTACTCCAAACTTATTATAGTGTATTATAAAGATGCAGGCAAATGTTTGTATGAATCCCTGAAAATGCCTTGGACATTCATACGGGAATGCTGCAAATATGATTAGGAAGTATAAAGAAAACTAGGCTATTCTTCGTGAGAAGTGCAGTGTTGCTCATTAGGAAGTATAAAGGAAACTAGGCTATTCTTCGTGAGAAGTGCAGTGTTGCTCATTATGTGCCGTGCACAGCTCATTCCCTTAATTTGGTTGGGAAAAGTGCAGCATGTTGTCCTGATGCAGTCAGATTTTTTTGTCTTCTGCAAAATCTTTATACCCGGCTTGTTGCATCTACTCATCGTTGACAGGTACTTTAAAAACACATGAAATTGATACATGCTAACAAAGCCTTGTGTGACACAAGATGGTCAGCCTGACATGATGCAGTAAGGTCTGTTAATAACTTATACCATGCGAATATCGCAGCCCTGGAAGAATTTGCAACAAACGAAAATCAGCCACGTGACTGTCTACTTGAAGCAGAAGGATTTCTAAAGGAACGTGTACAACTGGAAGTCGCTATTTTACTTGAAATTCGGGAAACAATTTTAAAAAGGAAGTCTCTCATTGAGTTTTTTTAAAAGACAGCATTCTTAATTTGATTCCTATGAAGACAAAAGAAAGGACAAGTCCGTGGTAAAAAAGATTAAGAAAAATTTTCAAAGCTATCAGGAGGAGTCAGTTTGATAAAGGGACATCACCAAAACAGTATTCTCCCCGAGACAAAAGTTTCAAGGTTGAGGTATTTCTGGTAATCATTGACAAACTTTCTTGAGCTCTACAACATCGGTTAGGCCCATATAAAGACATTCATGAGAAATTTGGCTTTCTTACAAACCTATCTGAGCTCAGCAATGACGCCATCCGATGGGCAGCAGCCAAGATAATGGAAGAATATTCAAGTGATTTCGAAGACTGCTTACCTTCAGAATTAGTCCGATTTTCAAAACTCTTTTAAAAAGGATATTGTCCAGGCTCAGGGTAAGGAAAAGGAAGTACCCCAATGCCAAACTCAAAACACGTGCACAGAGCTAAAAATTTTGCTGCTTTTGAATGAGCTAAACTTCACACAGCTCTATACAAATGTACACATCGCACTTCTCATCTATCTCTCAATGACGACATCTAACTGCAAATGAGAGCAATCCTTTTCAAAGTTGAAAAGAATATAAAATGAGTTAGAATTTGCATGGGACAGACAACAAAGACTGAATATGCTCTCTCTAATGAGCATTGAAAAGGAACTTACTTGTAGGCTTTCTTAGCTTTACTGACTTGATTGATAACTTCACCATGAGAAAAATTCGCAAACGAAAGTTGTAGGTTCAAATAATAATAATACACATTTTTCAATATTTTTTTAAATTTCAACTAGAGAAAACAATTCGTTACCCTATGAAAACAAAAAGTTTTAATTTTTTTTTAAATTACGGAATAACGCGTAATATTATTCTTTATGGGGTAGCGTTCGTAACCACGAAACAGCGTAAGTCGGGATGGGACCGTCGTAACCAGGGGACTACCTGTATATAAACATGCATATCACGCCTTTAATAAATATATATAAAACAAAATATTAACTCAAAGACATTGAATTCATAATTTTCATCTAGAAAAAAACATCAACAAAGAAAACCCATCTTTTGATTATTTTTTTTTGTAAAAATCTTATCCCCCCCCCTCACACCCCACTGTCGTGGTGGGAGTCGTGAGGTGGGATTCGTACATGGTGTCGGTGTGTCAAAGCCCAAATAGCTTTAAAACTTCCACTGAAATATTTGGTGGCTTACAATTTATTTAATTATTTTTTATTTTTTTAATTTTTTTTTAAATCAGTGCTTCTCAATGTGCCGGTCGGTAGGCCATCAGACGCTGGTTGGCGTAAGCTATCAAGAGACGAACATTAAATCTAATTATAATCCTTAAGTTTGAGAACTCACAAGATAACGTATGAAATAGTTACACTGTGTCGTTTGATGTTGACATCAAAGAATTTGTGATGTAACCGCAGCTCCGTCGGCGAACTTTTTTGCCCATTACCCCAAAATATACAAGTTTATGTGTGCGTTACCCCCCCCCCAACCCCCAGACTCTAGGTACTGCTCACATGACTTGGGGATTTGGGGGATCGTTGTTAGCCCCCCCCCCAAATGCTAATGGTGAGTTTTACATGCATGACAAATGTATAAAAATTATATGAATAGGATTATGTGTAGATATTTTAAGTCAAAGCGACACGGAATATCCTTTTTCTTAAAAAAAAAGGGGGGGGGGTTGGAATCTATTTGATAGCATTATAAACGTTTTAAGTTTGATATAATTGTTCGGTTGGTTTTTGGTCAAACGCCCCTGGCCATTCTAGATATAATGATAAATCATCCCATTTAAAAGACTATTGTCACTCGTGTCAATATACATGAAATTAGGGTGGATTTAGTTGTCTTCGTATAGTACCTAGGTAAGAAATCTACATAGTTGTCACATTTTTAAAAAATGCATTTCTGGAAGGAACCTGTTCAATAATGGGCATATGTTCCAAGCTTTCACGTACATGCAGTGGCGTAACAACGGGTCTGCATCGGGGCAGTTGCCAAGGTCGCCAGCTCAAAAGGGCGCCACTAAATCTATAATTCTTAAATTTGTTTTTGAAATAAATACAGTCGGACCTCTCTAAGTCGAATTCAAAAGGGCCCGATAAAAAAATCGACTTACGGAATTTTTGAGTTAGGGAGAATGGCGTTATAGGCTCCGATTAATCAAAAACAAAGTAGATATTGAGAGGTGGGGGGAACAGGCTAGTAGGCTTGACAGGAAAGAGAGGTGGTGTCTATGTTTCACAGGAAAGGAAGCCAACTTGCTTTGACATGCCGACACAAGCCCGTGAGAGGAGACACCTTCCCTCCCCTCCCCTCCCCAACTTTACTCTCTCCACAGTGGGATGGGTGGAGTAAGATTTTTCTTTTTTTAAAGAGTCACAGCATGCAGCAAAGTGACGCGAATTAGTTACCACTTACTACTCCTTTTTCTTGTCTTTGTCATTTTTGTACTTGCAAGGGTCGCTTAATCCCTCATGGAATGCACTAAGATAGGATTTTACGTCCATTTACGTGGCTCTATGGAACACGTGTTCTGAAATGTCACTCCAGAATAATAACCCAAACGACTTGGAAAGTTCGACTAAGAGAGGTTGAAAGCCAAACATCTTGGAGTTAAGGAGATCTAACATACATTAGTCTTATGGAATTTGGCTGGGACCTAACAATTAATTCGATATAAGGAGGTTTTCGACTTAGGGAAGTTTGACTTAGCGAGGTCCGAATGTATTTCACTTTTATCCTCGATAACACAAAAGTGAATAATTAATATTATATTTAAATATATTTCATTTAAACCATTATAATATTTTTATTATGTTTGTGGCCTTTGCGTGACTTCTTATCATACAAATGTCAATATGATTTTGCAGTCTTTCTTTTAAAAAGAAAAATCTTACTATCCTGATGCCACTGTCGAGAGAGTAAAGTGGGGGAGAGGAGGGAAGGTGTCTCCTCTCACGGGTTTGTGTCGGTTTGCCAAAGAAAGTTGGCTCCTTTCATATGAAACATCACCGCCCCTCTTTTCTGTCAAGCTTTCTAGCCGCTATGGCTGTTTCTCCCCCCTCCCAATATCAACATAGTCCTTGATTAATTTGCGCCTATTAATATTACGCCAGTTTCCCTAACTCGAAAACTCCGTAAGTCGAATTTTTTCTCCCTTGAGTTTTGGGTTGCCAGACGTCTGGCAAAAGGAGGACATGTCATTTTTAGCTCAATATCCTCCGTCCGGCAGGCAAAGCTAACATAGTTTAAAATGTCCGGCTTTTTGACATTTGTATTATAATGTTTATGTATCATTGTTACAACTATTACATCGTATGTTTACTTTTAAAATCCTAAATTATGGCTATTTTTTAAATAAAATTTAGAAATATAGACAATGACGAAAAAACCTAGATCTAGGTTGAAAAATATTGCTGTCACTGTCATTAAAAGACAAGAATCATCAGCATATGAGGTTATGAGCCGTCTTTGCACAACATTCGAAGTTTGAAAAAAAAATGAGGAGACATCTATTTCCTTTACGGTGCGGTGGATTTTGAGAAGACTTAAAGGAAGTGGTCAAGAAGAAAAATATAATAATTTTATGGCTGATTGTATGGCGCATACATTTACTTTAAAAAACGGATTTCAATGTTTTAATTGGATGTACTTAGATAAAAATCAAAGACAGTAAATTTGATGACCTTTTGGCATGCATTTTGTATCTGAAAGAGAAAGGTATTATTGTAGATGCTGTGCAATTGTTTGACCAATACTGTAATCTTAAATCATTTTTACAAGACAAAAATTAATATTTTTTTGCAAGATTCTTGCATGAACAGTGGCAGCTATTACAATAATATTGCACTGACTGTGAGTTTAATCCGGGACGGCTCAAATGAGTCATTCAAAATGTCCTCCTTCGTCCTCATTTTTGCTTTATTATGTCCTCCTTTTGGTGTCCACGTATCTGACAACCCTACTTGAGTTGGACTTAGAGAGGTCCGACTGTATTAGAAACACGCCAATGCGCCAGATTAAGGGTGCCGTCTTGGAGGTCAGAGGGCCTGTTGCTTGTTTTGGCATCCGGGCAGAATAGCGACTGTCAAAACAGCGACCGTCATAATAGCGACTTCAAAATAGCGACTGTATCAAAACAGCGACTGTCAAAACAGCGACCATCATAATAGCGACTGCATCATAACAGCGACTGTATCAAAATAGCGACTTTTCTCTTTTGTTTGAGATAATGTTTGAAAATTTTTTGAAAAACTTACTGTGCCTAGCCTACAATGGAGTTTATAAAATCAAGAAAAGTAAGACATGATAAGCCATGCAGGTTTTTTGTACAGAAGGGACAATAGAACATTAAATACAATCAACTGGAGGTGTGTATAAATAAATGTTGGTGTTGTAAAGAGTGTATACACATTTTCGGGACACATTTTTTTTCTTAATTCTGAAAAAAAAATATAACTGCTATTACTTCAGTCAAATATATTGTGCAGAAAGCACGATAGAGATTAACTAACATAGATGCTGTCAATTAATTGAGGGGGATTGCGCTGGTAGGGGCAGATGTGACGTGTGGCTGCTTTTTTAAAACTATAGACAGTTCGACTACAATACTTTTTGATCCCCGGATGTTTTGACAATTTTTGTTTTTTACCTCGTAAAATTTTTTTTTCTAATTTAAAAAAATAAATAAAAATAATATAGTTAAATATTATTATCTATAAAAAAATAAAAACTGCATGAAATAGTTATTACACGCTTTTTTTTCAACGTTTAATTTAACACTAAAAAGTATACACACTGAAAACCAATCAACATTAAGGGCGAATTCATGATTGTGTTAAATGCACCACTCCTCTGAGGTAGCAAGTCCTTCCAAACCTATCCAACTCCACCCCCACCTCAAGGCAATGTGGTCAGATAGTCCTTTATAAAAGTACCTAGATCATCTCAGCCCCAATCCCTTTATTTACCTTCTCCATAACACGGGGTCCATGGTCGTCACTTAGTCTAGCCTTCGTAACATGTCATTATGTAACCCCCGGACAGTTCGACGACCACAGGACGTTTTGACAAGGGGGCTGTCAATATTGTTAAAAAAAAGCTGCCCGGGTAACCATGATTCAAATTTTATTTTTACTGAGCAGTTGTTTGTATTTGAATGAATGCGTGTATATATAGCAGAAGTTAATTGTTTTAAATTTTATTTTAAACACAATTTTTAATTTCAATAAATACTTAATACAAATGTTGCTATTTTTTGGAGTTTTTATTTGTTACTATGAATTTGCGTAGTTTTTTCACTAGGGGTCCTTGGGTAAGTTTAGACAATGAAAAGGGGTCTATGTGTCAAAAAAGATTGGAACCACTGTGTTAGGTGAACGGTTGGACAAGAATAGCTATGTGGTTAAGTCGCTGTTATGACAGTCGCTCTTTTGATACAGTCGCTATTTTGAAGTCGCTATTATGACGGTCGCTGTTTTGATATAGTCGCTATTTTGAAGTCGCTATTATGACGGTCGCTGTTTTGACAGTCGCTATTTTGAACCCGTGCCGCTTGTTTTATATTCTCGTACATAGCCTTTGTATCGCCTCTATCAGCAGCTGACTGTATGCTGGAACTTAGATTGAGCCAGTACGTGTTAGCGTAGTGGCGAGCTGCCTGCTGGGCATTTTTCTTGGCGCTCTTAAGGGAATGTAGAGTTTCTGGGTAAGGCCTGTCTTTATAGGCTAAAAGAGCCTTTCTTTTTGCATCGGTGACATGCTTCATTTCCTCCCAGTGGGCCTCAAACCAGTCTGCACTTTTGCGTTCTCTCTTGCCGAATGCCGCAATAGCTGAGCCATATATGGTGTCCCGCAGATGTGACCACTTGGACTCAATAGAGTCTACTGGTGGCATTTGTACAAGAGCTTCTTTTAGTCTCTGGGTGTATTCTGCTGTTCTCTCTGGATTCTTGGTGGAGCAGATGCCTATGCGTGGTTTTCCCTTGTTTTTGTTGCGGTACAATTTCTTTGGCAGTAACCTTACCTTGCTAGCCACTAAGGAATGATCTGTGTCGCAGTCTGCACTGTGGTAACTGCGTGTGAGGAGGACACTGGCCAGTTGTGTGCGTCTTGTGATGATGAGATCTAGTTGGTGCCAGTGTTTAGAGCGGGGATGCCTCCATGACACTTGGTGGGTTGCTTTGCAGTTGAAGAAAGTATTTGTGACACATAGTCCATGTAAGCAGCACATCTCTAGTAATCTCTGCCCATTTTCATTTAGCCTGCCTCTGGATTTAGGTGTCTTCGTATAGTACCTAGGTAAGAAATCTACATAGTTGTCACATTTTAAAAAAATGCATTTTCTGGAAGGAACCTGTTCAATAATGGGCATATGTTCCAAGCTTTCACGTACACGCAGTGGCGTAACAACGGGTCTGCATCGGGGCAGTTGCCAAGATCGCCAGCTCAAAAGGGCGCCACTAAATCTATAATTCTTAAATTTGTTTTTGAAATAAATACAGTCGGACCTCTCTAAGTCGAAAGTGTAGTTGCATTCTTTTATGGTACCACTTTCTGGGAGTCTAGTCTCCTGAAGGCAGGCAATGTCGATGTTTAGTCTGGCAAGCTCCCTGTCAATGATGGCTATCTTCCTGGCATCATCAATAAGCTGCAGGTCGGCAGTAATGCCTGGACACATAGTCCTAACGTTCCAGCTTGCTAGGCGAAGAGCTGGAGTCTTCTTATCTTTTGTTTTTTTTACAAGCTTTTATTTAACTCACACTGTTTGTATGTTGTATCCGTAAAATCTTGTAACGTAAAATTAAACCACTTCTGATGGTCCTAGAGATCTCAAAATTTTACCACAGATAGATCTTGGATGACAATACATTGTATCAAAATTTCAGATCGATTGAATGTACCGTAATTAAATAATGCATTTTTACGTTTATCTTTATATATAATCTGTATCCGTGCTATTCTTGACGTTCACGTGAATGTCACCGGAGTTCACAACCAGCCATAGATGACGACATTCCAGGTGTTAAACAGCTCAGTAATTCTAAACTAAATCTAAATTGACATGATAATACAAGAGGAACAACTGGTATTTGTGTAGCCTAGTTGGCCCAATTGTTAGCTTAATGGATTTTCGACCTGGTGGTACTGGGTTCAATATTCAGTTGGGGAAACTGTTATTTTTTAAATACATAAGTTTGTAATTAATCATCTATCTTTTTACCACTATCACATTTAAGTTATAGACAACGAAGTTTGACTAATTAAATTGAGTTGATTATGTCAAAAAATTGATTAAAAATTGTGTTACTAAAAAGTAGAAAATAAAATATTAAAAAAATCTATTTTTAAAAGGACACGCTTTTATTTACATATAGAAAGTGCACTAAAAAGAAGAAAATACAATTTTTTCAATCCGTGAACCTATCGACTGCACATAAAAGCGTGGGGCCCTCATCACAACTCGCAATCATGTACAAAGCTGCGAAACATAAATACAAATTAATATGAATATTAATAAACATTTAAAGTTTCACAACTTTGATCATATACATGCTACTATCATATTAATTAGAAAAATTTATCTATATGCAAAAGAGTAGTTGCAATAAGAAATGAGTTGTGATGGGCGCCCCACGCTTTTATGTGCAGTCGATAGGTTCACGGATTGAAAATTTTTATTTTCTTCTTTTTAGTGCACTTTCTATATGTAAATAAAAGCGTGTCCTTTTAAAAATAGATTTTTTAAATATTTTATTATTTCTAGGTGCAGGATTTACTGGCCTACTTGTTGAGAAGTTCCTCTGAGCTCCACGCACCCAGTGGAGCAGGTAGGCCATGGCGGGATAGCACCTTATTGGCTGGGGGCTGCCCAGCTTGAGGCGGGCGGTAGCGATCCATTGAGACATGGTGATCTCTCCCACCGTCAGAAGCAACCCCTGGCGCCTAGCTCTACGCCAATTGAGCTATGGCTTATAACCGGTAAACTGCTGCTTCCCGTGTTGTGTTCACACCTTGCGGCGATGCTGGAGTGTCCTCTCCAGTAAAGATAAAGCCTGGGCGTGTTACTATGGAGAACCAGCTGGTGCGCAAACAGCAGATCCCCCCTTTCCACGCCAATGGTGGATCCAATGGAACGACTAATGGGCAACAGGCCCTCTGACCTCCAAGACGGCACCCTTAATGTCAAAAGCAGGGGAAATTATCACTGATCGGGACAAGCAACTCAAACGGTGGATCGAGCACTACCTGGAATTGTACGCAACTATAAACCATGTCTCAACTGCTGCCCTGGACGATATCCCAGACCTGCCGGTCATGGAAGAGCTCGATAGCCTACCCACAATGGTCGAGCTAAGTAGAGCCATAGATTGCCTAGCTTGCTGGAAAGCCCCTGGTAATGATGGAATTCCACCAGAAGTTCTCAAATGTGGAAAAGAAATACTTTTACAGCCTTTGCATGACCTCCTCACTCTGTGCTGGGATCAGGGGCAGATACCACAGGAGTTAAAAGATTCCAACATCGTTACTCTGTATAAAAATAAAGGAGACACGAGTGACTGCAACAACTATCGTGGAATCTCTCTCCTCAGTATAGTTGGAAAGGCCTTCGCCCGAGTTGCATTGACACGCCTGCAGACCCTAGCATCGCGTGTACTCCCAGAATCGCAGTGCGGCTTTCGAGCCGGAAGATCAACCATAGACATGATCTTCTCTCTGCGCCAACTGCAGGAGAAATGCAGGGAGCAACATATGCCTCTATACATCGCGTTCGTCGACCTAACTAAAGCTTTTGATCTTGTAAGCAGAAGCGGCCTTTTCCAGATCTTAGTAAAAATAGGCTGCCCTACACATCTGTTTAACATCATCAAGCAATTCCACGAAAACATGCAGGGCACAGTGTGCTATAACGGTGCCACCTCTGAGGCTTTCCCAATAAGTAGTGGAGTAAAGCAAGGCTGCGTGTTGGCACCTACTCTATTCGCAATATTCTTTTCCATCTTACTCCAGTATGCCTTCAAGAACAACAGCGAGGGGATATACATACACACCAGAGCTGACGGGAGATTATTCAATATTGCCCGACTTAAAGCCAAGACCAAAATAAGGAAGATTTTGCTGCGCGAGCTCTTATTTGCAGACGATGCCGCCTTAATATCCCACACAGCAGACGGCCTGCAGAACCTTGTATCCAACTTCTCCGCTGCCTGCAAAGAGTTTGGCCTGACCATAAGTATAAAGAAAACCAACATTATGGCACAGGATGCTGCCTCTCTCCCGACTATCACCATTGATGACTGCAAACTGGATACTGTTGACAGTTTTACTTATCTGGGATCAAACATCTCGAGCACCCTCTCACTGGAAGATGAGATAAGTAGTAGGATAGGGAAGGCAGCAACTGTTATGGCTAGACTGTACAAAAGAGTCTGGTCCAATGCCAAACTCACAGCAAGGACTAAGCTGCAGGTATACCAGGCCTGCGTACTGAGCACACTCCTCTATGGATGCGAGTCTTGGACCACCTATACTAGGCATGAAAGAAGGCTCAATAGCTTCCACCTCAGATGCCTGCGCCGCATCCTAGAAATCAAATGGCAAAAGAAAGTCCCCAACACAGAGGTCCTGGCTCAAGCAAGCATGAGTAGTATTGCAGCAATATTAAGCCAAAGACGCCTCCGTTGGCTTGGACACGTCAAGAGGATGCAAAGTGGTCGCATACCCACGGATGGGCTTTACAGCGAGCTGGCGACAGGGAAAAGGTCGGTTGGTCGGCCATGTCTCAGATACGTGGACATATGCAAGAGATACATGAAAGTAGCCAACATTGATATACAAAACTGGGAAAACCTGGCAGAGGATAGGTCCATGTGGCGGGTTATAGTGAAAGAAGGATCACTAAGAGCAGAGGAGCAAACTAGGGCAGAAGCAGTCGGGAAAAGAGCGAGGAGAAAGGCCAGGCAATACTGCCCCACTGCTTTCGTGTGTGTGTCATGCAGAAGAGACTGCCACTCAAGGATTGGTCTCATCAGCCATACCAAGAGCTGCAAATAATAAAGATAAATCTATCGTCTTTCGTAGACGGACAGATGCCATACAATACGCCAGATAACTAAAGTGCTGAGCTGTAGTCGGTGGAGTGTTATTTAAATTTACTTTTAATTGTGAGTTTCTATCGTCATGTGTAATAATGAGTCTGACGCATTGACACTATTGTTTTTATTTATAATATATGTTACTTCAAGTTTTGCTGTAGTCTTTATTAACGCGACAATATCCCGTTTTATCCACCAATTTATTTGATATTATTTAGTAAATAATAAACTCCAAATTAGTATTGTTCCTAACTTGCAGTTTTATATTCACGTTGTATGACTGTTTCTGTCAGACTACGTAATTATTGTCATAAATAAAATAAGAGAAATTCAATGATTTTTTCTAACAAATGAAACAATCGCAAAGCTGAAACTTATCAATTTATCAAGGGCGCCAAAAATAAATTAGCCAAGGGCGCCAAAAACCTAGTTACACCTCTGCGTACACGTGACGTATTTTAATATATCTATTGGATTGTAGTGGATGTTATATGTCCCAAATGAGTCTGCATTACCCCCAAGAATTCCCTTTTGACCCCAGGTGAGGTTATGTACCTCTGTTCGCCGACCTCTTTCTTAAGGGATGCCCGTCAGTCAATTGAGGGATTTTAAAAAAAATACATTTTAAAAATACTATTTTTAAATGTTTTTTTTTCTAATCAAAAACGTAAACCGTGATGATTAATAGTCAATGTTTAATTTGTATTCATTAAAATAAAATATAATCTAAGGATGTTAACACAGTTCGTTTTCTGAAGGCCGGTTAAACGTTTTGAAAAAAATACTTCACGCGGGTTACGATATTACAATGTAGACCCTCACTAAATAAATAATAAATACTTAAATGACAATAAAAGTGATTTGAAACATACTTATTTTCAAATAGAAAATAAGGTGGGGGTGTTTTTTTGGAGGGGGGGGGGTCAAAGCTTTGTGACGTGTTTTTAGAGGGGGTGTCTAACTTTTTGTGACGACGCGTGACGAGGGGGGGAGGGGTTAAAATCGGCCAAAATTGCGTGACGTCATTTATGGTCGGCCCCTAATTCATGTGGTAAGGAATTAATTTTTATTTTTTCAAATACTTTTTTCATTAACTGTTACATTTTTACAGTACTGTACGTACAGTACTTTACAGTATATTTTATATATGTTCCGACTTACACTGAAAATCGGGTTACGACGCTTCTTAAGAACGGATCAACGTCGTAACCCGATGACCCCCTGTATAAATAAGAATAAAAACACTTTTCTTATTCCGCATGCAAGAACAAACATACACATTTTCGTTCTTCCCGTCCGGAGTTCGGGCGTGGACTGGGTCGCCTGAAGAAACCAAGAAAACCAACACTTTATCAACAATTAAATATCTAATTAAACTGCATGACTAAACACAAACCAAAATTTTGTTAATCATAGATAAGCGTAGGACGCAATAATCTTCTGTATAGAAGGAGCGTCCGCAACAGATAAGATGAGATAAATGAATGATAACAACTATTTAAAAAAAGTCATGCTTAAAGTAAACGGCGAGTTCTACAGTATTAAAATCCTCTGCCATACTCTCAAAATAAGATTTTAAGCCATAGAATTGTGTGAAATTGTTATTCACCAAAACACCGTATCCCGAGTTTTGATTATTCGACTCTGTTTGCAGTCATGTTTTGCTTGTTAATAATAGAAGACCATTTTTTAAGGAACGGAACAATAATTATAGCCATTGTAAATTTTCGTTCCGGGTCGTGTTCCACGAAGGGAAAGAAAGCTTACTGCCTACTACCTTTTTTCTGGGTTTGGATATACATAATTGTCTACAATAAACACAGTAAACTCGAGATTCAACCATGGAGAGACGGCGAAGACGTACAGATTCTCTTAGCGATGATGAAGATGGTTAGTTCATTTTACTTTAGATACTATTATTTGTCGTTGCTCCAGCTTATTGTAACTTTTACCAAAGATAACTAACCTGTTTTCGATTATTGTAATTTTTAATAATTATTATGAACTATTTAAATTTCGGAAAATTTTAACGCTTAGGCCTTTTCAATTTTGTTTCATTGAATTGATTTAGCATGGTCTTTGCATGTAACTAATTGAAAAAATTAGCTCCATTTGTTTAATTACTAAACCTAGAACTAGAAACACAGGATAAGTCCCATGGTCATGGTGATCATGGTCCATGGCCCATGGTCATGGTCCATAGTGACCATGACCATGGCATAGCCTCATACTCATAGACTCATAGCCATAATGATAGTCATAAGTCATAAGTAAGTAAGCCATAAGAAGAGCATCTTGACTTGCACCAAAATAATGTTAGTTAAATATTAGTATTACTATAAGTAATAATTTATACTAATATAACATAGGCCTAAATTGGAAATATGACAATGAGTATGAGCAACACTAACACTCAGACTCACTCAGATAAATAAAGTTTTGAGTGTTACATAGTATTAGTATGGGCATGGGGATAAAAGCACTTTCCTTCTCCATACCATTAGATTATTTAGAAACAAAACAGCCTACAAATCCTCCTTCCCATCTGAGGCGACTTGTAGGTACATGAACAAAATTTTCCAAATGAAGCTATAGCTGTAGGATCTAGTTGGTTATACAGGGCTTGCAAAATACAATTCATTGATACCAAATTTATGGTTCTAAGGCAATTCTAAAGAAAGTAAGGATTTTGTTGGTGATATATTTTAGGATAACTTTTTTAATTGAAACATAAAAGAAAATTTAAAATTGACTACTAAAATAAAAACTAGGCGGTGAGATTGAGATAGCTGTTTAAAACAGCAGTAAATCGAAGTTATTTAATTTAAGGATTGAATAGAGACAACGATAATAAACCATATATTTCCGCATTAGGAATATCATTCCCCAATTAGACATCCTAAAATTTATTCTGCTGTATGCAAAATTAACTCAATTTTCAATATTCAAACTTAGACAGGGCTTAACCAAAGAGTGGGTTCTAGAACCTAACCCCAACCAATAGATAAGGGTTCACTTTAGTCCAATATGCCTATTTTTATTATTTATTTTCTGTCTTTAAATAATTAACAATCTTAATAAGGGTTAACCGAGGCGGTGGCATCACAGGCGATTTGATGTCAACATGGTACGAGGCGAGGCAAATATTTGATAGATTATTATGTTTCTCAAAACATAAAGAAAAATATGGATCAGACAGTTAACCGGCCTTTTTTTTAAACGGTTAACCGGTCCTCAAAAACAAGTGGTCTTAACTACCTTAATCAATATCATATTTCTTTGTAAAATTGTCATTTTTGTTTCTATATGCCCAAGTATTATTATGTATCAAGTGTCTAGTGATATTTAAAGTCAAAATCAGTTCAACTGTTAGGGTGACTATTTTGTAAGGTTGTTAACCGGGTAGCCGGTCCTCAGTTCAGGACCGGTCCTATTTAATCAGGATCGGTTAACCGCAAATTTACTGTTAAGATGCAGGGCAGCATACGAGACTAACGCGAGCGACGGTGACATCAAATCGCTTTCTCCATATTCCGGTATATAAATAATATACACGTCATCACTATTAGTTTAGTTCGCCTACGGTTAAAGAATGTTTTTTAAAATAATTTGCTTGGTATTTGAGGCACTGTACGAAAGCTACACACAGTGCGCGTTTGATGTCAACAACAGTCAAGGCCGCGACTGTTTCTATTTATATTATTTATAGTCGGTTTCTTATAAAGACAAAGAAAGCTATAAAACCATATGACCCCGTGACCTAACGGCATTCTCTGGTCACCAGTTTATAATCTGTTTCCCGCATCCAAATAATTGATCGGCGCGAGCCGCTTAGTGAAGTATCTACGAGAGTCATTTGATAGACGTAGCAAAGATACCGGGCGATTAATCGGTTCTCAAATTCGAGTTCGGTCATTTAGTGACAAATTTCCTGCAATTTCAAGGCATTTGACGTGAGCTTACCACATTAATATCAAAACTGATATTTTCTTTTAAAAAATGTAATTATTATGCGTTGGAAGGGGAGTACCGCGAGAGTAGCTCTAACCCTATTTCAACAGGAAAAATGGGTTGGGGGGGGGGTTAACGTCGTGTGCGCCGCAAAATTCCATAATTCTGGCGAGTTGAAGTTTGAAAAATAATATGGTATTTAAATAAATTCAATTTTATCATCACTGTTTACTCCGTAAGCTTTATAATTTTATTATTATTATTAATATTTTAATTTGCGAGTTGACCGCATCAGAGTTGATCGGCATCACGCACAAAACACATGAGAGTCACACGACGTCCCAACGGACGAGGCGAGGCGTGGGTTTTTTTAAACTTGTGAAAATACCTCGCTAACTTTAACGAACGGTTTAACCGGTCCTCTTATTTAGAACGGTTAATCACGAGTCTTAATTTAAAAAAAAATTGACTATTAACCATCACTGTTTACTTAATTCTTTGAATTTTAAAAAATATATTTTTAAATTAAAAAAAAATTTCGCTGAATTGAGGGCGTCGCGAAAAAGAGCTGAACGCCAGCGGGAGAATCAGGCTCTGATGCCACCATCAGACGACGCGAGGCAAAAAAACATTGACTCGTTGGTTCTCAAAACATAAGGCATATAAGGACTTGCGGTTAACCGGTCATTTTTTGAACGGCTAACCGGTCCTCAAAAACGATAGGTCTTAACAACCTTACTATTTTGTTTACATTAATGTCTTAAAATCAACTAAAAATGTTAAATGTTAGCTTATTTTTTTCTTTCTTCATAAATACTTTTTTCCTATATTTTTCCTTTTGTTTTTAATTTCACAATGCAGCTATCCATAGCTTAGCAGCTATAAATAATACAAATGATTTATCTTTCAGAGGACAGAGGACGTAAACGAAGAAGAATTGCAACTGATGGTGTAGACATTGAAGACAGACTGGAATCTCTAATCACCAGAGTTGGTGAAAAGGTAAATTTAAACTGAAAACCATCAAATTAATCATTTAAAAAGAGTGACTTAAATATTGAAATAAGTATAGGAAGACTAACTTTATGAATCTAATCCACATTGTAATTGTTTTATAGAGCACATCATCTCTTGAAAGCAATCTGGAGGGCCTGGCAAGTGTTCTTGAAGCAGATATTCCAAATTACAAACATCAGATAATGAAAATTTTATGCCAATGGTAGGAGGTTTCAATAATCTTAGTTTAGAGATATAAAAATTATATAAACTGAACTGAAAAACAACATTTTAAAAAAATCACTTTATATATTTTTTACAATAGATGGGAATTTGCACCCCTATTGTTTTTATTGCATTACGGGAGAATTTTAACATTTCTTTGATAACATTTTGTAGCCTTTAAAAACAAAAATTATTTAAAATTCTATGAAATATGCTGTACTGATAAATATTTTTGTATATAAACATTGTAATTAATAATCCTTTGTAAAATGACAGTGTTGTTAGTTTGCCTGAGAAGTTGACTGTTTACACAACTCTTGTTGGACTCTTGAATGCCAAAAATTACAATTGTGGAGGAGAGGTTTGCTATACCTATTATTTTCATTTATTAAAAGATTCTATTATAAATTATTGTAAAAAGGAATATTGTCTTCCTTATACTTTCCTCTTGCATTCCTGAAATGTCTGTTTGATTATGTCTTAACTTTTTATTTCTAAACCAAGAATTACTATTTAAAAAAATAGTTTTGCTTCATAAAATGTTTCAACTATTCACAAATAAACTCAAATCATTTTATCCTAACTAAGCTGTAATGACTACTGTTAAAGATTTGATTGTACAGTATCATGTCTATTTCCCTTTTTAATCTCATTTTTGTTAGGGTTGGCACACGACATACATTTACCTTTTAAATTAGGCTTAAATGTTTCTACATAATGTCCATGCATAAAACTTCGTTACTGTATTTTGTCACATATAAGTATTCAAAAACTCACCCATATAATACAGGGTGCAGGGTGGCCAAGCCTTCTGCAGCACTGAGCAATTTATATCCAGCATTTTCCTTTCCTTCATCATAATTGAAAAATGTGTCCCATGTTTCATCACCCATTAGGTTTAAACAAAGCATAATTCTTATTTTCACTTTGGATCAAAGAATTGTCTAAGGCAACTATTTTTGTTAGTTGTTATTTGCCACCAGATCAGTAGGTTGAGTACCTGGTACCTAGATTCTAGAAGCATTAAATGTAAAGCCAGTGTTAATGATCTGCTAGGCCAAGTCTTTAGATGGTGTGATTAGGATCAAACATACAACAATAAATGTAAAGCCTGTGTTAATGATCTGCTAGGCCAAGTCTTTAGAGGGTGGGATTAGGATCAAACATACAACAATAAAAGTAAAGCCTGTGTTAATGATCTGCTAGGCCAAGTCTTTAGAGGGTGTGATTAGGATCAAACATACAACAATAAATGCCTAATCTGTGTGGTGAGGGAATTTTGAAGCAGTCGTATCATTTTGAAAATGGTTTGATATTTCATTTTAAATTTGACTTGATCATCCAATTTTATCCACAGTTTATAGAGATGCTTGTTCGCAACTTGAAAGAAGCTCTCAAGACTGGGGAGTTTGAGAATGCAAGAATGATGGTAAGTTCCCCCTTAGAGTTGCACAAAGTATAAAACGGGTAAAATTATCTTTTTTTTAAAAACAAAAGTCCTTTCTTAATTGTTGGGTTAGAACATTTTTGGTTTTTAAAATCAATCTTCAAAATAATTTAATATTCCCTCAATTAATTTGAATTTGTTCTCCAAGTTAAAATCAAGTTATTCCAGCTCCATGAACTCCTCACACTGCATAAAATGAGGCAAATCTGGTTTCAGATGCATAGACTGTAGGAAATCCTTTCATCTACAAATAGATAAAACATTTAGCATTGAATTAAAAATTAAATATTAGCTTAAAAAAATATATATATTAAAAAATTACAAAATGGCAGCCAAGAAATCTTTCTTCCTTTTGTTTGTTTTTTCTGTAATTGAAAGCAATAAATGAAATTAAATACACATAAAGAATTTCAATCTTATAAAGTATTTTTGTAGTTTTTTTAAATAGCGAGACATCCTTCCCCAATAAATATTTCGAGTATTTCTTCACTTTAGTTCCAGGATTCTCTTGATAACAGTAGAATATCATTTTTAACAAAATCTTTGATTATCATTAAACATGACAAAAACTCATTATTTCCTAACAAATGACCAAGTCCTGACCCAGTTATTTCCTAACAAATGACCAAGTCCTGACCCAGTTATTTCCTAACAAATGACCAAGTCCTGACCCAGTTATTTCCTAACAAATGACCAAGTCCTGACCCAGTTATTTCCTAACAAATGACCAAGTCCTGACCCAGTTATTTCCTAACAAATGACCAAGTCCTGACCCAGTTATTTCCTAACAAATGACCAAGTCCTGACCCAGTTTATGAAGGAATCAACAACTTTTAACAAAATTTTTCTTGCCAAACTTTTGAACATCAGAGCCCATTGAGTATGCTTGACAAGCTTGGAAAACATTACTATAAAAGAAATCATCATCAAGATTAGGCTGGTTCCTAACATAGCAAACAGCACTACCCGGCTGCAGCATCTGCTTTAAATCAAATCTATACAAATAAAAAATCTATATATTTTACTATCCTTAAATTTCACACTTTTATCTTAAGTTATCCTTTGAACCTTCAAAAGAGTTAATTACTTTTAAAATCCATCACTAAAGTTCATGATTTTAAATATTCATTTATAATTTTAGGAATATGTATGACACTTCTATAAATGTTTTTTTTTAAATGTATCAAATGTTTTTAGTCATGAGATTTTAAATTAGACAAAAGCACACACATATCAGTGGAGAATATCAATTTATGTGTCATTATCTGTTCTGTTCCATAAAATAATTTTTTTTCAACATAACTCAAATACTAAAAAGAGTTACAAGTTCATGATCTCTTATCCACCACATCTCACATTACTTAACTAATTTATTACAGGTACGTTTCCTATCTGATTTGGTTAACTGCCATGTTCTAGTTGCTGCATCTCTTCTTCAAATGTTTGATAGTTTTGTGGAGGTCACTTTAGAAGACAATATTCCTCAGGTTCGTTCAAGTTACATATTTGAAAAATAATAAGTTGATTTTACATCCCTAGCAACAATATTTTTAAAGTTAATTACAGTAAATACTCTAAATACTTGTTCAATTAACAACTTATGTAAATAATCTTATATTTTATAGGTCAGATCTGATATTTATGTATATTTGGTTCTGTCAGCATTACCTTGGGTCAGTATATACATTTTTTTGTGTGTATTAATATTGTGTGTATTAATATAAATTCAAAAGTTTAAAGAATGTGAAATTTATGATTTTTACCCTTTTTATGTACATGTAGCTTCTCTTAGTAACCCATTAAATGGGAAACTGAGTTATTATTATACAACTGCTATCAGATACTTTTCATTGTACTTCATTAAAATTACTTTCTCTTTTATAAAAACCTTGATTACTATCCCTCTTTTATTAAAGTATTCATTAATATATCTTTTTATCTAACAGGTTGGACGTGAACTTTTTGAGAAGAAAGAAAATGAACTAAATAGCATGTTGGTTACCATTGAAAATTATTTAAGGTATGCTTTTGTCTTTTCTTTAAAGATGTTATAAAACATTCTTAAAATTTGAAATTACATTTAATTTGTTAGTTGTGACTTTTTGTCCAAAAATAAAGTGGTTAAATTTCCATTTTTTTATCCAGCAAAAGACAAAAAGTTCATCTTCCTGCATTGCGGGTTTGGCTAAATGAAGGACCACACCTCCAAGAAGAGGTAATAAAGTTTCTCTATTTTATTTGATTGTTTTGTTTTAGAAAATTTTTCGCTTAGTTTAAAGTGAAAATGTATGTTTATAAGTAAGCTTTACAATGTGAAATATGTAATATAAAAATGTGTTTCTCTTCAGTATCTTGATTGCCTCTGGGCCCAAATTAAAAATCTGCGAAGTAACAGGTGGAATGAAAAGCAAATCATGCGACCATATTTAGCCTTTGATGGTGTTTTGTGTGATGCTCTTCAACACACGCTCCCACAGATTATCCCCCCTTCTCACAACAAGTCGATGGTATATCCCCTACCCAGGGTTGTCTTCAGATTGTTTGATTACACAGATGTTCCTCAGGTATTTTTAGCTTTCTTTAAGCAGTCTTGTTTCATTATTTTTTTTATGGCATTAATTGTTGGTTTCAGTTTATCAAAATTTATGTAAATTTATGTTTATTTAGGGAACAGTTTTACCAGGGAGTCATGCCATTGAAAGATATTTAATTGAGGAACAAATTAACAGGATTATAAACACACATCATTTGGAGAGAAAAGATTGGTGAGTATTTCTATTTACGTTGAAATACACTCTTTGAAAAAAGAGGTCATAAAAATGATTTAAAACAAACTTTTTAACTAAGTTTATTTTTAGTCACATATTTTGATTTTTAAAAAGTATTTTCATTTTATTGAGATTTGGTTTTTATTTTTACTACTAATAATAATAATGTAGCAAACTTAAGTGTTAAAAATATGATTTCCTTTCAGTGCTGTTGCATTACTGGGTTACCCTGCAAAAAACAAAATTCCATTGAACTATATGATTGTAGAGGTACATTTTATTTATTGTCTTACGAATAACTGATTGTCTGTTCTGAAATGTTTTTGTTCCATCTATATATTTTATATTGTACTACGTAAACAGAGACACTTAAAGGTAGAAACAATTTGCTATCATGTCATTGCTTTTATCTTTTCACTTTTTAACAAAGCTCAAATTTCAATTTTCTCAAATGAGTGACACAATTTTGATTAATTTACAGTGTTCTTTTTTTCATTCAGGTAATGTTTGGACAGTTGTTTGAATTGCCAAGAGCTCCTTATTTGGAGCTTTTTTATGGTGCAACCTTCATTGAACTGTGTAAAATTCAGCCTTCATCAATGCCAGAAGTTGTATCCTTAAAAAATATAGGTTTGAATTAAAGTATTTTAGATCTAACATTTATTTGATTTTTGTACATAATATTTATTTGTTTGATTTTTGTCTTTAAATCCTTAATGAAGATATTAGCTTGCTCAAGCCTCAGAGATGCTCTTTGACAGACTTGACACAATGCACTCTATTTGTATTGAGAGGTGAGCATAGTCTCCCATCTCTTTTTAATGAAAATATTATTTTCCTAGCATTTAATGTAAATGTCAAAATAGGTTGTATTTTATTCTAATTTTTTGGTTTGTTTATGACTTAAAGAATAGTTTAAGAAATTATGGAATTTAAATTCTAAAATTATTTTAAAAATTGCTGAATGCATGAAAGAATTTGACCTGGATTAAAATGTACTGGTTATTAAAAATTTAAACTGATACAATGAACATGTTATTTATTATTAACCTATAGGTTTGTGCATTGGTTTTCATACCATCTCAGCAACTTTCAATACAAATGGAGTTGGGAAGACTGGTCAGAATGTGTCAACATGGATCCTAATGCCCCAAAGTCAAAGTTTGTCAGAGAAGTTTTACTCAAGTGTTTACGGTAAACAAGAGTCTGAATGTTCAACATTACTAACATGCTATTTAAGGATTTTAGTCTCCCCTAAGTTTTAGTATTTTAACATGTGATTTTTATATTTTACTTCAACTTCCTGCCAGCAAGTTATTGGAAGAATGCAATCAGCTATTTTTACCTAATACTGGGAAATATAAAATATAGCAAAGAAAACAACCAGATATACTACATCAGGAGTTTCAGTTGGTCTTTGGAGATGGTAAAGAGTAGTTAGAGGATGAGTTCCTACTAAAGACAACATGATGAGCATAGACTAAACCCATCATGGAAGATGTTCAGATCTCATGTTTTGAAAAGTATAGAGAGCTGGCTTTATTATATATTTAATTAGACTATTTTACTAAGGACTGTCAGAAGATCAGAATAATGATTACATAATGTAATACTTTGTGCTGATTCTTTTATCCTTTTTACCCCACCATGCTATTAAGAACACAAAATTTTGCTAAAGATCATTCTATTTGAACCATTTTAGTATTTATAGTTCAGTTTTTTTTGTATATTATACATGTTCTGCCTTTGTATATTATACATGTTCTGCCTTTGGGTATTTCATGATCTTCAAAGAAATGCATTAGAAATTTTCATTCAAATTGATATTGTTTGGAAATGTTGTCTTGGTTAGAATAATTTGATGTTAAAAATGATGACCATCAGAACAAGATAACCAAAACATTTTCATACATTTGGTTCAATAACAAAATGTGATCTTGATTTTATATATAGTCTGAATTATTTAATCTATTCTACTGAACTATTTTTCTTGACCATCTTATTCGACAGATTCTCCTACTATCAAAGAGTGGTTGAGTCTGTGCCGGAATCATTTGCTTCTCTCTTACCTCCTGATCCTAAACCTTTTTACAAATATGAACAAGAAGGTTCTGGTATGTATTGTCCGATTAAATTTATAGATAACTCAAACATTTGTTGCACTATTAATATTTTAACGATTAATATCAATGTAGCCGTCTGCTAGAGTATGTTTTACTGCAGGGACACGCCGGTGGGCCAGTAACACACTGCCCCTGGTTTGTGATAGTGTACATACTGTGCATACCCACATAGCGCCGCACCATGTGCACCGCACCGAGATGCACTGGGAAGTAGTGACTGAGTGACGTATTGGTGCGTTGTGTGTTGTTCCGGTCCCAACGTAAAAAGTGTTTGGTTGCAGAATTATAAAAACAAATAAACGTTGTATAGCTATCATCCTCCATCTTATTGTTGACTATAAAATACTGTATATTAGAAGCCTACACACAGCTACATCAAAGCTACATGGTGTAGGTATATCAATCCTGTTGTGTATGTATGATATCTTTACTAAAGTGTAGGTATGATATCTTTACTAAAGTGTAGGTAGGATATCTTTACTAAAGTGTAGGTAGGATATCTTTACTAAAGTGTGGGTATGATATCTTTACTAAAGTGTAGGTATTTTATCTTTACTAAAGTGTAGGTAGGATATCTTTACTAAAGTGTAGGTAGGATATCTTTACTAAAGTGTAGGTATGATATCTTTACTAAAGTGTAGGTATGATATCTTTACTAAAGTGTAGGTAGGATATCTTTACTAAAGTGTATGTATGATATCTTTACTAAAGGGTAGGTATGATATCTTTACTAAAGTGTAGGTATGATATCTTTACTAAAGTGTAGGTAGGATATCTTTACTAAAGTGTAGGTAGGATATCTTTACTAAAGTGTAGGTATGATATCTTTACTAAAGTGTAGGTATGATAACTTTACTAAAGTGTAGGTATGATATCTTTACTAAAGTGTAGGTAGGATATCTTTACTAAAGTGTAGGTATGTTTATCTTTACTAAAGTGTAGGTATGATATCTTTACTAAAGTGTAGGTAGGATATCTTTACTAAAGTGTAGGTAGGATATCTTTACTAAAGGGTAGGTATTTTATCTTTACTAAAGGGTAGGTATTTTATCTACTAAGGTAGTAGGATATCTTTACTAAAGTGTAGGTATGATATCTTTACTAAAGGGTAGGTATTTTATCTTTACTAAAGTGTAGGTATGATATCTTTACTAAAGTGTAGGTATGATGTCTTTAACTATAGTGTATGTATGATATTATTACTGTAAATTACCATATAATTTTAAATACTAATTGAATTACGTGTATCATTATATTTTTTAGCTATTAAAATATATTCCAATAAATATATTTCCACAGATGATTTGTCATCAAGTTTTAAACAATTCTAAATAAATCTAATGTTCTATCCAGGATCTCTTGCTGGCACCATGCATGCACATAAGTTAATTAGTTCTATCTTATGTTCCATACAGCAGCGGTTTTCAAACTGTGGTACGCGTACCACTGGTGGTACGCCAGGCCTCTCTAGGTGGTACGCGAAAAATTTTGAAAACAATTTAAATTGTGACCATATTTCTTTGATTGTATCTATTGCTACAATTTTATTTTTTAAAACTTTTTATTAGTTAACTAGTAAGTATTAATTACAAAAATATTTTAATTGGAACAAATTTAGGCAATAGTTTGAAGCAAAATAATTCCCAAACGCAACAGATTTCTAAAAATCAAATGCAGATGTGCCAAGTAGTGCATTAACATGGCGGCGATGGCCAATTCATAGGCCTACGACCCTACGTAACCTATTATTCTAATTGGCTTTTTTTGTAAAACTTTTAATTCTCTTCCATAAATACTTATTATTTATACTCAAAAATATCTATCTTCCAACACAATTGCATACGAATATCTCCTATTATAGTGTTTGATTCTACAATTAAATAATCTATGGTTGTAAACGCGCCAACTGGCAACTGTGCGAAGGAATTCTGTTTTCTGGTAGAGGTAGCACAGACGTAAATAGTATACTGTGGACTGTGGAGGTAGTCTTGGCAGTTTTGACTTTAGATTTGGCACTTTTATGCGGTGTTCGTAGTTTATTTAAATTTTAATGTGGAAATGTATAATTAATAAGTTTGTGAAGATACATTCTAGGTTCCGTGCCAACATTTTTGAATATTGGCCTAGCCACTGGCTATATGTTTGAAATACCAAATTTACTTATGCTAGGCCTCCACTTACGATTTCTAGTCGCACGATTGTTCGGTCGAGAACTTTTTGAATATTGGCCTAGCCACTAGCTATATGATTCAAACCAGGTTTAGGCTAGGCCTCCACTTGCGATTTCTAGCCGTGCGATTGTTCAGTCGCGAAAATGGAACACAATGTTTCAAATACAAATGCACACAAATGCGACTGAACAATCGCAGCGATTAAAATGTATGCAACCAGTCCAATTATTTTCCAATGGAACACACGGACAGGCATTGTTCAGTCACAATTCTATAGTAAAAGTCTGTATTCTGTAACGTCGTATGAAGCAACACAATTGAATATATTAAAAGGTAAACAGATTGATGTCGAACAATTCCAATACCATCAACCAGCACCTATTCTATTCAATAAAGGCACGCAATTTCTAAAGAAATCCATTGCAAAACTACTAAATTCAATTATTTATCTGTGTCTGGTGCGCCTCTTGTAAATTTTTCTGCGACAATGATTTTACGGTCGCTGCGACTAGAAGTCGCAATTGGGGGCCTAATCGTTTCAAATATTTTTTTTACAGCGCAGATCATAAACTCATAGATTGTAATATAGTTATTATACTTATAAGCACATATAGTGCATAATTAGCATTAAATAAAATTTATAAACAATATAATCCTAATTAAAATTATTGTTACAATTCTTAATCTTTAAACCCATCAATGGATAAATGGTTAAAAAATCAACCGCTTAAAAGAAAGTTAGAACCGGCCAATGCTAAGGTTAGTAATGAATCCACCAAGGCTAGCACTCGAGAACAAAGCTTGAATTTTAACCAGAATGAAGATGATGGCACTCGTAAGCAGCGAAAGATTATTAGACGGTATGACGAACGCTATTCATACTTTGGATTTACTTGGTGTGGTGACAAAAATGAACCCCAGCCTCAATGTGTCATTTGCAGTGAAAAACTTTCAAATCATTCAATGAAACCCTCTCTGCTTCAGCGCCATTTCAATACAAAACATATCCTTTATAAAGATAAACCACTTGAATTTTTAAAAGAAAAAAAATTGAAATGCAACTAAGTAAGACAAGTTTAAAGTCATTTACCAATATTAACTTACAAGCATTGGAAGCGTCTTATTTGGTCAGTTTGCGAATTGCTCAAACAGGGAAACCACACACTATTGGGGAGAGCCTAATATTACCTGCTGCTAAAGATATTGTAACTTGTTTGTTAGGACAGAATGCTGCCAAAAAACTTGATAATGTTCCTTTGTCGGATAACACTGTTTCCAGACGCATTCAAGATTTAGCTTGTGAAGTAAAGAAAATCCTCATTCAAAGGATACAGAAAAGCAGATACTTTGCAATTCAGTTAGATGAGAGTACTGATATTACAAACTTTGCTCAATTGATGACGTATGTTAGGTATGAACATGAACAGGCAGTTGAGGAAGAATTTTTGTTCTGCGAATCTTTAGCTGAGCGGACAACTGCTAATGAAATATTTTAAAAAATTAAAGATTTTGTTGTTGCCAATGAAATAAATTGGAAAAACTGTGTTGGGGTTTGTTCTGATGGGGCAGCTGCTATGACAGGCAAACATGGTGGAGTGGTTACTCAAATTAAGCAAGTTGCACCGAGAGCCAACTTCACACACTGCAGCATCCACCGTGAAGCATCGGCATCCAAAGCCATGCCCGACACTTTAAAAACAGTTTTAGACCAGGCTGTTAAGATAGTTAACTTCATAAAAGCTCGAGCTCTAAACTCACGCATGTTTACAATAATTTGCAATGAAATGGGAAGTGAACACAATAACCTTCTTTTGCACACGGAAGTACGCTGGCTATCTCGAGGGAAAGTTTTAACTCGGCTTTTTGAACTACGCTCAGAAGTACAAATGTTTCTGTTGAACAGCAAATTTGAAACATCGCATTTACTTTTGGACGAATTGTGGTTAATGCGTTTGGCATATTTGGCGGATATTTTTGGGAAACTAAACGAACTGAATACGAGTTTGCAAGGAAGAAATATCACTCCATTTACTGTTGTGGATAAGATAAATGCAATAGTAAAAAAGCTTCAGTTCATTTTGTCAGATCTTGAGAAATCTTGTGTAGCTTCATTTTCTTCTCTTGAGTCTTTTGTGATGGAGAATAAGCTGCAACTTCATGCTAATTTGATTGAAGACATTAAGAAGCATTGCTCTCAACTGATACTGAATTTTCAATCATATTTTCCTGAACAGTTGGATAATAAGGAATGGATTCGAAATCCATTTTCGGATGTGGTGTTGCCGGCTGATTATTCAGTTTTTGAAAGAGACCAGTTTGTTGAGATTTCATGTGATGGTGAATTGAAGAACGAATTTAAAAAAGACATGCTGTGCGATTTCTGGTTGAAGCGAAGGAATGAATATGGATTAATTTCTGATCGAGCTTTAAAGTTTCTGATTCCTTTCAACACGTCATATTTGTGTGAAACTGGGTTTTCAGCTATGCTTGCAATAAAAAATAAATACAGAACAAAGCTTGAACTTGAACCAGATTTGCGATTAAAATTAACAAACATAAAACCTGACATTGCAAATCTGTGTGCGTCTAAACAAGCTCACAGCTCACATTAACATTTCTATTTTCATTTTTTATTGATACTCAGAATGAGCTCCATAAAATAAAATATTAACTTTTCTATGTCTAAGTTTACCTTTATAGGCCTAGTTAGTACCCATACCTATAACGTACTGTATGTCTGTATGATGTTTTCTTTAATTGCAAGGGGACTTCGTGCCCACCTGCTGCTTTTTTTTATCGGACTTTAGCTGCATGTGGTACGCCAAAATTTGATTTTTTTACCAAAGTGGTACAATAAAAATAAAGTTTGAAAACCGCTGCCATACAGGATCTCTTGCTGGCACCATGCATGCACATAAGTTAATTTGTTCTATCTATATTCCATACAGGATCTCTTGCTGGCACCATGCATGCACACAAGTTAATTAGTTCTATCAGGAGCAAGTGCACACCAGAAGAGGCGGCTGTGCTTCTCAAAGACTTGCCTAATGTCTATCCAAATGGTCAAGAGAATGGTGAGTGATATCCAAATATCTGGCAATAAACCAACTCCTGTCTTACATGTTCCTATTGCTGACTTTTGCACTTTATCTGTTAAGGCCTGTCCAGGGTAATGGTTAACAGAACGTGGTGTTTAATCTGGTTAATGGTAAACCTTAACTTATTTTCCAAATTAGCTTTTCTCAGAGTTTATTTTTTATTGTGTTAAATTATAAAACAACACCATTGAATTTACCGTACAGACTCGTCTATAGCACGTTTTTCATAAGCAGACACACACCCTACTTTTGGAAGAGAAAAGTATTAAAAGTGTATAGCCCGCTCGCAAGCCGACCCCCTAAAAATAATAGGAACGCGTAACAAATGGTACAAATTTTTTTAAAACTACAAGCTAAATCGGTCATTATGATTGGTTTTTTTTTGTACTGCCTATTTTGTCTTTGTGCTCTTTGTTAGGCAAGAGTTACCAGTATATAAAAAAAATCTTTGGTAAACAGTGCAACAGCGCATACATTAAAATTCGTTGTTGAAAATAAAATGTAAAACAATTTATTAAAACATTCACAAAAATAAATAAAATGATTAAATAAGGTGAGTGCGATTTTAATAATATATTATAGCTTAGAGCAGTCGAATCTTGTAGAATGTAGACAAGGACCTTGATGATATATTATAGCTTCTGGTAGAGCAGTCGAATCTTGTAGAATGTAGACAAGGACCTTGATGATATATTATAGCTTCTGGTAGAGCAGTCGAATCTTGTAGAATGTAGACAAGGACCTTGATGATATATTATAGCTTCTGGTAGAGCAGTCGAATCTTGTAGAATGTAGACAAGGACCTTGATGATATATTATAGCTTCTGGTAGAGCAGTCGAATCTTGTAGAATGTAGACAAGGACCTTGATGATATATTATAGCTTCTGGTAGAGCAGTCGAATCTTGTAGAATGTAGACAAGGACCTTGATGATATATTATAGCTTCTGGTAGAGCAGTCGAATCTTGTAGAATGTAGACAAGGACCTTGATGATATATTATAGCTTCTGGTAGAGCAGTCGAATCTTGTAGAATGTAGACAAGGACCTTGATGATATATTATAGCTTCTGGTAGAGCAGTCGAATCTTGTAGAATGTAGACAAGGACCTTGATGATATATTATAGCTTCTGGTAGAGCAGTCGAATCTTGTAGAATGTAGACAAGGACCTTGATGATATATTATAGCTTCTGGTAGAGCAGTCGAATCTTGTAGAATGTAGACAAGGACCTTGATGATATATTATAGCTTCTGGTAGAGCAGTCGAATCTTGTAGAATGTAGACAAGGACCTTGATGATATATTATAGCTTCTGGTAGAGCAGTCGAATCTTGTAGAATGTAGACAAGGACCTTGATGATATATTATAGCTTCTGGTAGAGCAGTCGAATCTTGTAGAATGTAGACAAGGACCTTGATGATATATTATAGCTTCTGGTAGAGCAGTCGAATCTTGTAGAATGTAGACAAGGACCTTGATGATCTACAATAACAAAACCGATATTCAATATCCATGCAGAAAACATATGACCCCCTCTATAAACCCCCCCCCCCCCCCCCCAAACTTTTTCCTCCTAGATTTTGTTCAAAAAAGGTCGGCCTTAGAATGAGTATATACGGTAAATAAAATTCATGCTAGTAGATGAATGAAAAATAAAATGGTATTTTAATAATAATAATAATCAAAATTCACTTATGTTATTGCCTTGTTTTGGCTCAGGATTTAAACAATTTTTTTTAGACTGACGGCTGAGTTGCTAGGGCTAACACGCGCAGCTGTGACATGAAAATGCCTTGGATGCCAGAAATTGATGACGTGGGGTCTAGTGGGTTTCTGAGAGCAAACTAGCTACCGTAAATGGGTTGTTGACTGGTCTCTTTTCAACTGTTAACCATTAACGGCTCCTCAAAATGAGAGTCTTAAAACACCGTAGTGCCAGGCAACCTAACAAAATTTTGTGATGTATTGTATTTGTATGGCATCCGTCCGTCCTCAAGAGACAATGGCATTGACTCCTGTTCCTCTTCACCCCACCTTACAATATTTATGTATAATTTAGCTTTTAAAAATGATTAGTTGATTAAAGGTTCATGGTGTTAAATATCCTTTAAAAGTAAAGTCTCATTCAAATAATTTCATTATAGTTATCCCCTACCCCAAAAACATGTCAAGGTTATCATTTACAGTGTTCAAATCCCTTATATTTATATAGTTTTTTCAGGTTAATTCAAAAATAAATTTTACTCATATAAGTTGAAAAATATTATTAAGACAATCATTAACAAAATAAGCAATTTCAGTTGTGTTATTTAGGATAATAAAATGTATGACAATATACTATTCTGCTCGTACATAGTGTAGTCATCTGTGTACAAATGTTGCTCATTATTTGAAAAACCTATTGCAGTCCCATTTTTTATTTTATGATATTTAAAATTGGTTGCCTGCAGTTATCTTTCATGTTTTACATAGTGAAAAGTTGTTCATCTTTGTATATCAATTTAAGCTCACATTCATTGTAATAATTAGAGCATCTATCCCCTGAACTTTTTACTCAAGAATATGTACCATTAGGCATTAGCATTCTGTGTAAACACAGCCAAGTTCAGAACCTACAACTAAATACAATAATGAAAGTGGTCCGGGTCACTTTCAATTTTGAATAAAATACTACAGCTCCTATAAGTCATAAGGAAAAACATGAACTTGGGCCAACTTAAGGTCAGACAAAAATTCATCTAGCTTTTTTTGAATAGTTTTTTAGAGAACAAATCTGTCAAATTTCTGCTCTATAGGTCCTGTTAGGTCTATAAAAATATACATACAATAAACTTAGCTTTCATTTAAAAAAAAAGCATTTTTGAAGTGAAATTTTCAATTATGAGTTTTTGATATGTGACAATTTAAACAAGCATATTTTAAAATGGAGCTTATATATGCCTTTCTCTAAGTCTGCTATTTACAGACTTTACTTTAATTACTGTTGTTGGTAAAAAAAAATATTTATTAAAAATGATTTAAGAAGTTGTATATTTTCTATAGTGATTTTAATTAGCACCCGCACCTTTATTTTATTTATTCATTTTTTTTTGTTACAGAGAATCCATCGTTCAATCCACTGAAGATAGATGTGTTCTTTTCTACTCTCCTTCACTTGGGTTCCAAGTCTATCAGTCACTCTTTTGCTGCATTGGCTAAGTAGGTTTTTTAGTTTCATGTGTATGTGCTTAAATACTATGCTTATGTTTAAAGATTCATTGGATGCATATATTTTCTATCCTACATTCAATCGGAATAATTTAGGTACATAGAATACTCAGCTATTTTTGTGTAATTCCATCCAAAAATAAATTACATTTTTTATGGTATTTGAGAGAAGAGCTATTAAGAAATGTAATTTTAATATCTTATTAAATTATTTTTTTTTAACATTAAGCTGGATTAACATTCTTTAAGTACTTATTAACCAGCTCCTAGGCATATGTATTTAATTTTTTTCTTACTTGATCCTGTTCTTGTATATTATATCTCACTTAGATTTTTTAATTTTAATTTAATTTATAATATTTATTACTGTTAATTTATTATTAAGATTCCACCCTAATTTGAAGTCACTTGCTGAGTTTGAAGATGGAAAAATATGCCTTTTAAAAGTCCTTTATGAGACATGGAAAAATAATCAACAGGTATAAATTTAAACAGACATACAAATTTATTGTATTATATTTTACTGTATTTGTCTTCCTGATTTTTTTTAAAACCAGAAAGCTTTTCAGTATGAAGCTAACTTTCTATCTGACTTAAAACAGGAATTATTAGTGAATTCATTTACACAAAATACATTCAAATTTTTTATGTACTTCACATTAAAAAATACACAATGAAGGTAAAAATTTATCATATTTATCATCAATGTGTTATACATTTGTATAATTTATAAATAAGAATTGAATAACATTAAATAATGTTGGTCTAATATTCTTGTTACAGATCATGGTTGTTCTAGTAGATAAATTACTTAGAACAGAAGTTGTAGAGTGTTCATCAGTTGCTAATTGGCTATTTTCATTTGAAATGCAGCATGACTTTACAAGGTAATTAATTACGAGACATGAGCAGTTGAAATTCATTTTTGCATTTATTAAATTGTTTTAAAAATAAACATATGGAAAGATATATGGACGTCAGTAAATTTTTTTAACTGACCATTTTCAAAACATAAGATAAGGGGGCTTCGGGGCAGAAATATTTTCCACACTTTAAAAATTATTTTTTTTTAGATGTGATATTTACTAAAGACAAAATAATGTGTATCAAACTAATCAGGTATCACACTCTGATTGTATCTTTAAATCAGTTTTCACACTCATTTCTATTAGAAAATGTTGAGTATCAAAGTTTCTAATGGTGTGAACATTTATGTTTTGTCTGTCAATCAGTTTCTATGTTTGGGAAATCATGCATAGCACAATTAAGAAAATGAGTCGCCATGTTGACCAGCTGCAGCTTGATGTTGACAATGCCCATGACAAACAAGAGGCTGCCAAGAGAAAGGTGAATTCATATTCAAACATATTTTATATGTCATTGATGTCATGGTACTTAATTTGAGGAAGCTTAAATAATTATTTTTTTACTCATAAACTCATTATTAAATTAAATTATATTTTACACTGTTGTAAAAAAATGTCCCTTTTATTTCCAAATTATAAAAAAAATGAATGAAAATGTAGGTGGAAAAAAAATGGATAAATTGGGTTCAGGGCAGGAGTGGAGTATGTTATGGGGTCTGGTGTTCAACTGGATTCAGGGCAGGAGTGAGTATGTTATGGGGTCTGGTGATCAACTGGGTTCAGGGCAGGAGTGGAGTATGTTATGGGGTCTGGTGATCAACTGGGTTCAGGGCAGGAGTGGAGTGTGTTATGGGCTCTGGTGATCAACTGGGTTCAGGGCAGGAGTGGAGTGTGTTATGGGGTCTGGTGATCAACTGGGTTCAGGGCAGGAGTGGAGTATGTTATGGGGTCTGGTGATCAACTGGGTTCAGGGCAGGAGTGGAGTGTGTTATGGGGTCTGGTGATCAACTGGGTTCAGGGCAGGAGTGGAGTATGTTATGGGGTCTGGTGATCAACTGGGTTCAGGGCAGGAGTGGAGTGTGTTATGGGGTCTGGTGATCAACTGGGTTCAGGGCAGGAGTGGAGTGTGTTATGGGGTCTGGTGATCAACTGGGTTCAGGGCAGGAGTGGAGTGTGTTATGGGGTCTGGTGATCAACTGGGTTCAGGGCAGGAGTGGAGTATGTTATGGGGTCTGGTGATCAACTGGGTTCAGGGCAGGAGTGGAGTATGTTATGGGGTCTGGTGATCAACTGGGTTCAGGGCAGGAGTGGAGTATGTTATGGGGTCTGGTGATCAACTGGGTTCAGGGCAGGAGTGGAGTATGTTATGGGGTCTGGTGATCAACTGGGTTCAGGTCAGGAGTGGAGTATGTTATGGGGTCTGGTGATCAACTGGGTTCAGGTCAGGAGTGGAGTATGTTATGGGGTCTGGTGATCAACTGGGTTCAGGGCAGGAGTGGAGTATGTTATGGGGTCTGGTGATCAACTGGGTTCAGGGCAGGAGTGGAGTGTGTTATGGGGTCTGGTGATCAACTGGGTTCAGGGCAGGAGTGGAGTATGTTATGGGGTCTGGTGATCAACTGGGTTCAGGGCAGGAGTGGAGTGTGTTATGGGGTCTGGTGATCAACTGGGTTCAGGGCAGGAGTGGAGTATGTTATGGGGTCTGGTGATCAACTGGGTTCAGGGCAGGAGTGGAGTATGTTATGGGGTCTGGTGATCAACTGGGTTCAGGGCAGGAGTGGAGTATGTTATGGGGTCTGGTGATCAACTGGGTTCAGGGCAGGAGTGGAGTATGTTATGGGGTCTGGTGATCAACTGGGTTCAGGGCAGGAGTGGAGTATGTTATGGGGTCTGGTGATCAACTGGGTTCAGGGCAGGAGTGGAGTATGTTATGGGGTCTGGTGATCAACTGGGTTCAGGGCAGGAGTGGAGTATGTTATGGGGTCTGGTGATCAACTGGGTTCAGGGCAGGAGTGGAGTGTGTTATGGGGTCTGGTGATCAACTGGGTTCAGGGCAGGAGTGGAGTATGTTATGGGGTCTGGTGATCAACTGGGTTCAGGGCAGGAGTGGAGTATGTTATGGGGTCTGGTGATCAACTCACTAGCAAAAAGATATCATTGCTACCAAAGTACAAAGTCAAATTGTAATATATTGATATTGTAATGTTTGAGTCAGGAAGCAGATGGTTTAGATGCTGGAGAAGATGATGTTCCAAGCGATGAAGCTATTGAAAGGATGGAAGAAAAACTTGAAGCAGCTACGAGTGCTCAGAAAAATCTTTTCCTTGTAATATTTCAGGTCAGTCATTTTTGGTGCACACAGATTTTGATTAAAAATTAATTTTATAGTCCAAGCTGTTATTAACAATGCTTTGCAGAAATTTGTGGTGAATTTTACCCGTTATATCTTTCAATACTAGTTCTAGGACATGCAAAACACACTCTATAGAAATATCCAAATGAACAAATAAGTTTGCAATTTTAAAATTTGCTGGAAATCAGCACAATTTTTTTTTCCATTTGGAAACAGCAACTTTTTGGAAATGTAACACATTCAAGTGACAAATTTATCATTAATTTTATTTTATTTTCAAAGTAATTTTTTTTTATAGAGATTCATCATAGTCTTGACTGAACATCTTGCTAGATGTGAATCTGCTGGTGTGGACTACAATACACCATGGTACAAATGGGTTATTGAGAGATTGCAACAAGTTTTTCTCTTGGTATGATTTAAACAATTTTTTTATATTTGGGTGCCATAAAATATTAATAATAATAATAATAAAAGACTATGTTTTATAATAATCTAAATTTCTATGCAAATCTAGTTTTTACTCAAGACTGGGATAAAAATGGCTGCATGCGGAGGTTTTTTTATTTTCATTTTAGATTTTTAACTTCAAGCTTTTATGGCAAATTTGAGTAATTTGATGTTTCATTTATTTTTATTTTTTAGCATCACGAGCTTGTATTTCGCTACATCAACACACTGGAACAACTATTATTTACTAGTGACATTGACATTCACATCCTTGAAGTATTTCAGCAGTTCTGTGCTTTGAGATCTTAAGACTTCTAAGAAGAAATTAATGTTTTAAGATTTTTTAAAAATGGTTGTTTTGTACATTTTTATAAAGGATGTTTTGTTGCAAAGGTCAGGTTAAATTTGTTAATAAAATTATGTTTAAAAACATGTTACATAGAATTAGAATGCTGCCATTTTCCTTTCAACAAAATAAGTCAGATTTGCTGCCTACCAAACTTAGTAATAACTACAAACATCCATTGAGCTTGAGTTAAAACTTGAGGAAGGTTTTTATTTTTAATATTGCTGGTACTTTTTAAATCCCTTATATTAACTTCACCGCCGTCTCTGTCTTGGTCGGGCAGGCGGAAAAACAAAAGTAAAAAATGACCCACTTCCCGTGATGCCATCAAGCTGAAATTTGGCACATAGACATGTGTCACCTAACAATGCATCGTATCAAAATGTCAGATCGATCGAACGTACAGTTATTAAATTAATGCAGTTTTAGCTTATCTATATAAACTATATGAAGCGGTCGCTATTGTTTACATTTTAGGGGTCACTTGACTTCACGCCAGCAATCGATGACCACATCTCGTGGAGGAGGAGTTCACTCAGTTTTAGGCTGTAAATGTTTGTCGCGTTGGAACATAATCAATACTTTAAGTCCTGTCTCACATATAAGGGATATATAGTCAAAAACTTTGTTTTTACGGGGTTGTTTTATTATTTAACTTTAAACAAAGACTTCTTGATATAACATCTCATGTCCCCACCACTGCCCTTCTCTTTTAACTTGTGTTTACATTTTAGGCACTTTTAATAAATCAATCCTATAGAGAAATTTTTTTTTGAAGAATGCTTCATTTGAAAGCGTACATTATCCTTTGTGATCACAATCTAGAAATATTCATGATATTGGAAGCTTTAGTTGAGGGGAAAAATAATTCAAAGGAATTTTATCACACCATCATGTGTTTTATGTGATCTTGTAATTTTAGTTAGATTTTTTATGTTGTTGTATTTGTATTATTATTATGTAAAGGCAAAATTACTTTATTAAACTTGATTCCAACTCATTATGTTGTTTTAAAACCATGCCCTTACTTCTCACCTGCAGTATACATTGGTAATAATGCTTGATGTAAACCATTTCATAGGTAGTAGATGGCACTACTTAGATGTAAACCATTTCATAGGTAGTAGATGGCACTACTTAAGTTCATTATTAAATCTACATCTACCTGAAGCTCTACTCAAACACAAATGTAAACAACTTTTTGTATCAAAATCTGTCATCAAATAAAACAATCATAGTAAAAGTATATGATTTTTTCCCTGTATAAATATAAAGGACACATCAAATTAAATGTACTCCTCATCTGAACAAAACCAGACAGTGCACCTCCATCTGCCTCCCACAGCATATCCAGTACATTTAAGCCAATCACCACTTTCACTTCCCAGGACTTATCTGGAATTATCCATCAAAGTAGATAAGAATTATCCAGAGGTCGATAAAAACAACAAACATACACAATTGAACTTTTTGCCCAAAAAAACAGTATTACATGTAATACAAATACAGACTAACTCATCTTTTACAGTACTTCTGATATAGAAAGGTGTCTCCAGAGATTATAATTATAAGAATTTTGGATATGAGATGGAAGATAACTAAATCAAGGACTGGCTGGGAGAGGTTAACAGGGGATGAATGATTGATAAATATGGAACGAGTTGTGAAGGCAGATGGACTACTGCTTTACATACACATATTTGGAACTTCAAGCAAACAAATCAGAAAATGGCCAGCACCAATGTTCCCTTTAAGGTTCGTTGGTCCGTGTTCAAAGTTGCACACCATCCTTTTTGACTTTTTGTGTGCAATATTTTACCAAATTTGCTGCGCAGTAATTAAGACTTGCACTTCGTTGGTCAGATAGCCGCGCAGCTTTAAGAGAACATTGGTAATAGGAAGATGTACTTTTTAAGTGAGAATTATATTCAAGACGTTTGCTAAAGTTTCAGATACAAGTAAAGTAAATTTAAATTAATGTAAGTCCAGTTCCTCTATTAGCAAATACCATTGTCAATATGTTTATAAAATTCAGTTTCAGGTAAACTTGTGTAATAGCAGCACCACTAATATGGTGGTCAAACAAGTTATAAACTTGTGTAATAGTGTGGCAGCACCACTAATATCTCAATATGTTAATAAACATTGAGGTAAACTTGTGTAATAGTGTGGCAGCACCACTAATCTGATGGTCAAACAATTTATCAATAATTCAATAATTAATTCACTACTTATAAATCCAATGATTTTTTGTTAACATTAAAGTTAAAGATGCTTCTTCTTTTGCATAAGAATCTTGCATCCTACTCCTACATTCTTTTAACAATGCAAGGCACAGACCATCCTGGTCTGTTAGCAAGTGGAGCAGAGTTCCCTGGCTATGAGGGGATTGTGTGGCACAATGCCAGCCTCCTTTGTTGCCCTAACATGCGTCAGGTATTTATTCGGAGCTGGATGGACTCGGGGACACTCTTAGCCCCAGGTTAAAAATCCCTGTCTTTACAGAGATTCGAACCCGTGACTCTCAGTACGCCAGCCAAGCGTGCATATCATTCTACCGCTGTGCATTTTGTTGTATCTGTAATCTGGTTTTGCCACATCTTGTATTACTTACATCATCTAACTTACTACTACCGCCTCCTCTTTGAATAGCATATGTCAACAGTGGCCAAACCACAGCTCTTCTGTGTTCAAATTGCGGACTGCGAAAATTTATGAAAGATAGCTTGCAAGGATAACTGGAAGTGGAAGATTTCTAAGCCAGGTTTAATGCCTTGTGCTAACCAAAATCCTGTTCCGTTTTCTCAAAAATTTATTTATGAGAGCCGTAATCTAAGATAGTTTCTTGCTTCCCATAAACATTGTTATGAAACCTCCTGCTGCTGAAGAGAAATTGTGAGTTACAGTTACAGGAAGATCAGACTTTTGATGATAATACACAAGTCACAATCTGTGATGGATTTCAGGAAGCTCATTCCAGAAGTAAAATATAAACTTTAGAAAGCTAGTTGCCGACTTATATCCATTTTCAGTAAAATCCACTGTGATGAATCTTTGAAATTCATAAAAGAAAAGAATTGAGGAGTAACTACTAACCAGCATCTGAAAGATCTTTGCACCACAACTATTAGCCACCAACCAATAATTATATATATATATTTACGCTCAATTATCGCTGATGCCTAACGCTAAGGGACATCACTGTGCTTTTTTTAAAACATAGACTCAAACAGTGCTAACTGACTCAAAGAGTTTTTTTTTGGTGCAGTAATTTGGTGCGCTGCTTTCTAAAATTAGTGTATCATAAATACGAAATATTCCTGAAATGTACACAAAGTATTTATATAACATTTTTTAAACTCAAACAGTGCTGACTGACTCAAATAGTTTTTTGTTTTGGTGCAGTAATTTGGTGCGCTGCTTTCTAAAATTAGTGTATGATAAATACGAAATATTCCTGAAATTTACACAAAGTATTTATATAACATTTTTTTACAGTGTTAATCACCACACGATTTTTTTACTGCACATCCCGTCTGTCCTGTCCGTGACGCTACTAAAACAAGGATAACTACTTACGCTTTTGACCCAAAAAAAAGTAGGCGCCCTAAAGCCCCTATCATAAATATACTTTGTGTACATTTCAGGAAGTTTAATATTACGTATTTATCATACAAGGACAAGTTAGTTGTGCTTTTGAAAAAGGTGGGCGCCGTAGCACAACCTAGTATTTAAATATTTGTTTATTGTTTAAATCATTAAATTAGAATAAAAAATAATTTTTTAAAAATAAAACACGAAAGCAAATTTTCATTGTGAATGGGGGTCATGACCAATAGTGCTTCAATGCCACAATATTTTTTAAATGGCCCTCAGTCTGGTCACCACAGGCATATGTTAACACAACTTTATAATTTTACTTCAGAATATTAAAAAATATATATTTGAAAAATTATTTAAAGGTTTTAATTTATTGTTGATATTTACTTTATTCTTTTTAAAATATTACAAAAGCATACCTCAAACATAATTTAAAATTTGTGAGAAGCCTAAAAAATATAGATAAACAGTGTTTAAAAACATAACTTCATACTGTGCTAAAACCTTAACAGACATGTATTAAGAAAAAAAATATACGTCTTTACATATTGAAATTGAACTCAATTTTATCAACTTGCTCAACTTAAAATCCTTATTTAAAATCAAAAGTCTGTCACCCTCCCCTTTCTTTCCCAGTCTCCAAAACGAGTAGGCTCAGGGCCTCTGGGTCCACCTATTTCTCCTGTTAATGGATTTTTATTGTCTGGGAATCGTTCCAAAGGTTCTTTTTCTCCTTGAGGTTCCCGCTCTTCTGATTTCAATTCCAATGGTTCATCAAATTTGCCAGCAGGTGTCTTTCCTTTTCTAGCACCAGTTTTTGCACTTCCATTCTCAGAAAAACATCGGGGTAGTAAGGTATAGTACTGTAGCTTCATGTAAGTGTCTGTTATAAGATCTGAAAAGTAAATATGTATAAAAATTAAAATAATGAAGTACTGAAACTGAAGTTGATTAGTAATAATCTTAATAATAATAATAATTTCTTAATAATATGACAGTGATCAATAACAATCATTACAATGTGATCAAGATCTTTTTTCACTACTTTCTACTACAATTTTAGTGCAAGGCAAATGGCATATTAGAAAATAAACGTAACGATTATGTGAACTTAAAATCTATGAAAGTTACTTGACCTAAAATACATTCAAGTAACTCGCTTTATAAGAATCCCAATATATATGTGTCATATATATATATATATATATATATAGTTTTAAAAGTTTTTCACAGTTTTAAAAAACCCAGTAAACTGGTAGTAGGTCTATAGAAAATGTAAGTTATTGGCAATATTGGAGTAAAAAGAAATGACCCCTAGCAAAAGGGCTCTCAACATTATGACCTCAGTCTCTCAAACAGCTGAACCAATTCATTGGACACTGACACTAACTAAAGACAAAGTCAAAGTGTTTTTTGGGAGAGGCTTGGAGTATGTGTAAAATATGTTTTACTGTGTACTGAAGCTATTTCATAACAAACTGTTGCTTGGATTAGCTTTTTTTTACCTTCTTTTTATGAATTGACTTAACATTCATAATTCATAATCATAATGAATTAGCATCATTGCCAATGACTGATTCAATGAGCCCAAATGCCATTAATTTGGGCATTGGTCATTCAATTCATCGAGCTCATTGGTATTTTTTGAAAAATGATAATTTATTTTCTTTAACTTTAAAAGTTGAGATTATTCATTCAGTAGGCCTACACCTGTGGGAGGTACTTTTACTATTTATAAATAGTAAAGTAAAATAAATAAATATTAATATACTTTTTAAACTTTTTATAGAAGTAGAAGACTTACCGGACTTAGTTACTTAATAGGTCAATTTTAGGCCTATTATTATATTATAATATTAATATATAACTATACTATTACTATTATTATATAACTATAATTTAGTATAATCATAATATTTTAAATTTACAATTAAAATTAAAAGTCATTACTTACGAATATTTTTGATAAATCGAAACATTTCCTTTATTTTAATTTAAAAGCAGAATGTCACCAATACTAAATTATAAGTATACTAAATCTACATTTCATTTCATTTTCCAAAGTACACTATCATAACCATTACATTACTATGACAATTATGAATTGAAAAGTCACATTAGCAGACACATTTTTATCGTATTTCCACAAATAGTTTTAGGATTAACTTTTTAACACTATTATTGTGTAAATAGCCTCGGTTCAACTCAGGTACTTCAGGTTATTTATATCCTTTTAAAAAGCATAAACATGGCGAATAGTGATATCGATCCTGCATCAGCGAAGCGGGACATTCAATTTTCTTGTGATGGAAAAAATAATTTTAACCGATCAGAATTTAGTTGTCGATTTGACTTTTCAGGAATAATGCCAAAAAGAAAGAGGAGGACGATTCATGGAGATGAGATACGTAATGTTGGTACTGGAAATAATGAGGTAAATAATAATAATAATACTAATAATAAGACACTAAAAGTTGACTAATAAAGTCTTAAGTTAAAGCACAGGTTCCCAACCATTTTCGCGTGCAACCCCTTTTTATAAAAGTTAAGTGACCCATGACCCCCGATATTTGGTAACTACGGTAATGTATTTTAAAAAACAACGAAAATTGATTTTTAATGTTAAGTTGTTTAAAAATGTGTTTAATAATTAATTTATTGCGATGGTCATTGAAATTTCATGATTCATGTAATAATCATGGTCATGTTACTATAGTTAACTTTAGAACAGGGTGTCCAAACTTTTTGCATGGCGGGCCATATTCGTTAAACTAAAGCTATTCGGGGGCCGGATTAAAATAATAAACAAAAAACGACATACTTTGAGAAGTTTTTATTGCTAAATTTTAATGTGAAGGGTGAAACTGAGATCTTGATTGCAGTAAATAGGTGAAGTCAGGCTCAATGCGTTTTGATATGTAGGCCTATGATATCATGCAGATGAGAGTAACTTATTCTCGTCCTCACTCAGTTCTTGTTAAAAAATTATAACTGAAAATGTCTGCTCACACAAGTATGTCGAGCCAAACAAGCTGAGCATTTTCTTAGAAAAATGTTAGAATCTCTTGGAATCTCTCTTTATCCAGCTGATGGTAAAAGACAATGAGAGAAAGATGTCTGCTGCGACATTCAGCATCACTTTGCAACTCAATGATTTCCAGCTCCAGATTACTTGGAGCATTATCAGGGTCAATAGAGAAAGGTGAAGAAAAACATGATTTCCTTTTCAATAGTTGTAAAGTCCTGAAAGCGTTTTTGAAATTGATCAGCCAGGGACGTGATATCTGCAACATACCTCTGCATTTGCTCATTGAAGCTTCTTTCTGGAAAACTTGTCATGATTTCCAGTATTGAGGTCAGTTAGGAGAAATGTGTGGTATTAGGCTGCATTTAAGACAGTTGCAGCTTGCTCACAAAGGCCTTGAGATGTGAATATAATTGGCTTCCACTGCATTGTGCCCGTAAAGTTTTGTGTAAAGAATGTTTAGATGTCTTGTCATATCAACTAAAAATGCAAAATCTGCCATCCGAGCAGTATCAAATAGTTCTGGAATTGTTTGTTCCTTATCATCCATGAATCCCCCAATTTCTTTTTTAAATGGGCAGCGGCGCTGGTGTTGATTGGCCTAGGATCACTACTAAATGAAAGGAATGAATTAATAATAGAAATCAAAGAAAGAATATCATCCTGGAATAGAGCATACTTTAGTAGCCAGAAAATCCTCAAAAACAAAAACATTACAAGGGAAACAAAGAAAACTCTTTATAAAACGGTCATCAGACCAGCTGTAACATATGCAAGTGAAACTTGGACCTTAACAAAAACTGCAGAAAACCTGTTAAGTACATGGGAGAGGAAAGTTCTCAGGAAAATATATGGACCAACAAAGGATGAGTTCGGATGGAGAATAAGAACCAACCATGAACTATACAGTTTATATCAGGATACCACAATAGTTGCTGAAATAAAAAAGGCCAGACTGCACTGGGCAGGACACCTAGAAAGAATGTCAAATGACAGAGGAGTAAAGAGGGTACTCCACCAAAACCTCAGAGGAAAACAGCTCAAGAGAAGATCTAGGCTTAGATGGATGAATGACGTAGAGAAAGATCTACAAGAACTGGGCATCCAATATTGGAGAAGAAAGACGTTGATAAGGACTGAGTGGAAGGAGGCGGTGAGGCAGGCCCAATCCCTACATGGGATTTAGCACCCCAGGGATGGATGGATGGAGAAGCGCTGGTGTGCTGTCCCCTGACTGAGCCATCTTATATCATTGTGGTACACAACATCTCTGTATTCTTCCTGGATGTCTAGAAGAAAATGCTGAAACTTGTGGTGAAACAGGGATTTTGAGCAAATAGTGTTAATATCTTTTATCACTGACTTAATGACATGATCACATCAAAGATGTTTGATAAAAATAACTTGTTGGTGAATGATACAGTGAAGTTTAAAAGCTTTGCCTGCCTCTTCCCTGACTTTTTTTTACAGACAAGTGTTGTTAGTCCACTAAGCTCACCAATTCCAGATATTTTTTATGATAGTTTAATGTCATTGACAGCAGAACAAACGGAAGCAAAGAAATGTTTTACCCTTGTTTGGTCTTTAAGACTCTGAAGGTCAAGTAATTCTTCACTCACACACATGTCATCGTTAACTCCTCTAAAAAAAAATAAGAAGCTGGGCAGTGTCAGATGCATCTGTGCTTTTATGACAGGCTATAAAAAAAAATCAAATTTTTTCTGCTTTTGCCTCTAATTGCCTCTTAATGTCAGAGTGAGATTTATTCAATTCTGCGAGCCACAGTGTTGCGTGACAGGCAAACATTGGCAAACTCCTTATTTTTCTCGGGACAGATATTTTCAACAATTTTCATCACTTAACAGCATATAACTTCATCTGGTTTTTCAAAATCATTTCCACGTTGTAAAAAAATGAAACATCATAGATTTTCGCCATTATTGATGAACTAAAAACTGTACACAATTTTAACTTTTAAAATAGATATACATTGTAATGAAGTTACAGTAATAATGCGTCAGTCAATTGATTTTTAAAAATGATGCCGCAGGCCAGTTAAAATTACATCACTGGGCGGTTTTGGCCCGCTAGCCAGACTTTGGACACCCCTGCTATAGACTATATACTATTGCTTTAATTACTTTACTAATCAGACCCAAAACTCGCGGGTGAGTTTTTGTTAACACCAACCTCATGTCATTATCAACAATTAATTAATTTATTTCTGTTGATGAGATATAAAAATACAAATGAAGAGCTCATGGGAACAACCAGGATTTGTTGATTGTAATTGATGTTTGTTTTGTTAGCACAAACTCATCCATTATTGGTTTTATTTGATGTTTGTTTTGTTAGCACAAACTCATCCATTATTGGTTTTATTTGATGTTTGTTTTGTTAGCACAAACTCATCCATTATTGGTTTTATTTGATGTTTGTTTTGTTAGCACAAACTCATCCATTATTGGTTTTATTTGATGTTTGTTTTGTTAGCACAAACTCATCCATTATTGGTTTTATTTGATGTTTGTTTTGTTAGCACAAACTCATCCATTATTGCTTTTATTTGATGTTTGTTTTGTTAGCACAAACTCATCCATTATTGGTTTTATTTGATGTTTGTTTTGTTGGCACAAACTCTTCCATTATTGGTTTTATTTGATGTTTGTTTTGTTAGCACAAACTCATCCATTATTGCTTTTATTTGATGTTTGTTTTGTTAGCACAAACTCATCCATTATTGGTTTTATTTGATGTTTGTTTTGTTAGCACATACTCATCCATTATTGGTTTTATTTGATGTTTGTTTTGTTAGCACAAACTCATCCATTATTGGTTTTATTTGATGTTTGTTTGTTAGCACAAACTCATCCATTATTGGTTTTATTTGATGTTTGTTTTGTTAGCGCAAACTCATCCATTATTGGTTTTATTTGATGTTTGTTTTGTTAGCGCAAACTCATCCATTATTGGTTTTATTTGATGTTTGTTTTGTTAGCACAAACTCATCCATTATTGGTTTTAGATTTTTGTTTTTATAGATTTCCATATACCTTCTACTGGGCTATTTGTCTTGTATTGACTTAAAATATTTTTTTAAAATTTAGCCTCTGCTGTGTGTAAATTTGTTGATAATTGCATTACATTACATTACATTACATTTATTGCAGAGATAAATGAGTCTCTTGGGTTTCTTACATATTTGTTTCTTTATTGTGTTGTTCACCCTGGCAACTTGATGATCAGAGAGTCCAGGGATTATATCATATACTACGTGTACTTCTAGTCCTGGTCTGTTTGTTCAAAAAATAAATCAACTATACTACTTGTCCCAGTAGCTTTTTACACGATTTGCTCAAAGTTTATGTTGTTTATTGTATCAATAAAATGTTCATTCATTTCCTTAAATAAATTGATGTGTAGTTCTATAGAACAGTTGTTGCAATTTATGTCAGGGATATTAAGCCTCCTATCATCCAAATTACAGCAGATTTATGTTTTATTTTATATGTTTAAATTGATTGCATAGATCTTTATTGTATTCCAAGTTAGTGTTATGAGGTCTGTATATGCTGGCTACAATTATTGGGGCTGAATTTGGTGTTCTGATGTTACAAATACATTGTACTTTAAAATTAATTTATGCTTGAAAATATTCAATAAGGTCATAAAATTTGGAGTCATGACATATCCATTTTGGTAATTAATATGAAAGCATCAATAGATCAATATTTTTTGTAGTATTCTGGAAAAGGCCCTTTGTATTTCCCTCACATTAACTTACGTTTTTTTTAGCCTAGAAGAAAATGAAATAGCTGATTACCAGTGATTTAGTATTCTCCAGACTTTATCTTAGACTTCACTAGTTTGATAGATAGTACCGCATTAACAAAATTAAGTTATGACACTGTAATTTTTTTTTCTTCTTCAAATTAGGGTCAAACAAAGCCCATTTCTAAACAATTAAAGAAACAACACTTTCTTATACTCCATGTCGAATTTAAAGTTAATTATCATTAAGGAAACTTAATAATTTGGCCAAATAAGTGGCTTCAGTCAGAATTAGTGACAAAATGTTTTTATTATGTTATTATGTTATTTCATTTTTGTCGAAAGTCATTGAAAAACTAGTCTTAAAACAACTTTTTTCTTATCTAAATGACCACTCTTCTAAGTCCTAATCAGTCGGCCTACAGACCTTCTCACAGCACAGAGACCACCCTGTTGAAGGTAACAAATGACCTCCTACTCGCACTGGACAGTGGGAAAATTTCTATATTGGTCCTCTTAGATCTTAGTGCAGCCTTTGACACTGTCGACCATCAAACACTGCTGAAAACCCTGCAAAATTATTTTGGACTTTCTGGCTCAGTTCTGGCTTGGTTTCAATCATACTTATCTAATAGATCACAGGTATCAGTAGATGGCTGTATCTCTCACAAAGCTGACTTGCTTTATGGTGTGCATCAGGGCTCTGTTTTGGGTCCGGTACTTTTTGTACTGTATACAAGGCCACTACTTCTACTGCTCGAAAAGCAGTTAAAAGCCAATCATTTGCAGATGATACTCAGCTATATACTCACACTGATCCCTCTAATATGGACTCCGCTGTCCAATTGACGCAAGAGTGCATTGGTGAGGTAAAGTCTTGGATGACGTTAAGTAAACTCAAGCTGAATGATGACAAGACTGAAGCACTTCTATTTTGCAACAATAAATCACGCAGTACTTTGTCTCTTCCGAAGTCAATTCACGTAGCCAGTTCGGATATTCTGTTCACAACATCGACTAGGAATCTTGGCTACATTATTTCTGACAACATGTCTATTAACAACTTCATCAATCACATCTGTCGCTCTGCCTACACTCCCATTCGTCAGATCAGCTCAATCCGTCATTACGTAACAGTTAGTGCAACAAAAACTCTAGTCTGTGCTCTTGTACTAGCTCGTATGGATTACTGCAATACTCTTCTGTCAGGTGCGCCAAAACAATGCATTGAAAAACTACAGAAAGTTCAAAATTCAGCTGCCAGACTGGTGCTCAAGGCAAAAAAACATGACCATGTTACTCCACTTCTTCGCTCACTTCATTGGCTGCCTATACAAGCCCGTATTGATTACAAACTGGCCGTTCTCTGCCACAACTTCTTTTCGGACTCATGCCCATCGTATCTTACTGAACTTTTGTCGGTCTACTCACCCACTCGCCAGCTACGATCTTCTGCAGACACACGCGTTCTCTCTGTTCTTACGACACGCACCAAAACATTTGGTGAAAGGTCGTTCTCTTTTTGTGCGGCCAAACAATGAAATTCTCTACCATTACACATACGTAGTATTCAAACAACCAAGTCCTTCAAGACTGCACTTAAGACACATCTTTTCAAAATTTATTTTCAAAATTAATGAAACTACATTTCTTGTAAATTATTAACGTAGCTTATGTATAATGTTCTGTAACTTTTGTGTTTGTTATGATATGAAAGTTAATTTAATACTTATAGGTATGTTATTTCTTTCATGTGAAGCGCTGTGAGCCCAGTTCCTTACTGGGATACAGCGCTATATAAATAATCAATTTATTATGATTATTATTATTTGTTGAGTTGTTGCCCTTGTCCTATAGATAGATTAACTGGAGTTGTTGCCCTTGTCCTATAGATAGAGTAACTGGAGTTGTTGCCCTTGTCCTATAGATAGATTAACTGGAGTTGTTGCCCTTGTCCTATAGATAGATTAACTGGAGTTGTTGCCCTTGTCCTATAGATAGATTAACTGGAGACAATCTGATTTAATCAATTTGATGATCATCTGTAAGGATGTTGAACAAAATCAGCTCTCCCCGGTCTTCTCCTATTTTAAAAGGGGTGGACCACAAAGTACTAATGGATGTATCCAGCACAGCTCTATTTCTCTCTGTCAATTTACATGTCAATCAACAGCTCTATTTCTCTCTGTCAATATGTCAATCAACATCTCTCTTTTTAAATCCCTTATATTTATATTAACTTCGCGGCCATCTCATCATCTCATGGGCGGGCGGAAAAACAAAAGTAAAAAATGACCCACTTCCCGTGATCCGATCGAGCTGAAATTTGGCAAACGGACCTGTCTCACCTAACAATGCATCGTATCAAAATTTCAGATCGATCGAACGTACCGTAATTAAACTAATGCATTTTTAGTTTATCCTTATATAACGTATGTAATTCAAATTCACTGTTTGTTATTGTTTTTTTTCCACGTGAAAGTTTGAGTTGACGTGTTGAGGCGACCCATCGAAGTACCGGCGTGCTTTTGTTTACATTTTACGTGTCATGCTGAACTCGGTCGTCCCCCCCCCGGTTATGAAGCAAAGTTGAGTTAAGACAGATTCAGTCTGTAAATGCTTGTTGCGTTTGAAAATAATCAATACTGTTAGTTATGACTCATATATAAGGGATTTATAGTCAAAAACTTTGTTTTTACGGGTTTGTTTTATTAATGGTTTGCAATTACTCCACATGTCCATTCTAACTGTTTTGTAGTTTCAATTATTTATTTTACATTCTTTTAAATTAATTTTTTTAAACTTGTGTGTTTTTACTGAGAAGACAGACCTATATAATGGTCCTGTGTTTTTTTTACTAGCCCTCATTGTTGAAAAAGGCATTTATTTGAAATGCCTTTTAAATTGTTCTGACTTTTTTCAAAGAATTAACACATTCCCCACCACTCACCCCCCTTTTTTATAAACACATTTTACTATGTGGAATAAACTTTCTTTTTTGGAACAAACCTCCAGTAAAAACAAGTTTAGCTGAAACAACATTTGTTCCAACCAATATTTGTTGAAAGTATTTTTTGTGTGTATATTACTCCTTAGATATGAGACATAACTCAAAAATTAAAACAGCTGCTCGTGATTTACTTGACTTACTCAGTTCAACAGATATTTGACAATAGTTGATTCGTAGTTACAGAAATTACAAATTATCATTATATTGTCATGAAAACATTTAATATTTTGTTTTTTATTTTCATTCTTTAAAGGAAAATAAGGAATCAGAAGTCATTGAAGGCAAAACTGGAAAAAAGAAGAAAATAAAGCGTTCCAATTCAAGTGGAAATATTGCAGGCACTTCTGCCCTGGTACCACAAAATAGAAACACCAATCTTACGAGTATTGTTAAAGGCACAATTAAACGTAGAGTTTCTACCTGCCTGCTGAAACACAAGCTGAGAAAATTACAGGTATTTAAATAATACATTTAGTAATCTATTTAACATGAAGAACATGTTAAAATTACAATCCAAATTATGAGCTTGCACTGAACAACAACTTTGTCACTGCTGATATATTAATGCTTATAAACTCATTATTATCTCTTAGACTGTAATCTCTCAGACCTTGTAGCCAGAAACTTTATTCAGTAGTTAAGTAGCAACCAAATTAATTAACAGAAACACAAAACACAGTAGATAAAGATGTGAGCTTACAAACTGAAACTAAAAGTACAGTGGGGCCAGCTTAAGTCGACGGCCTCGGGGTATGAAAAATGGCGCAGAGATAACCGATCATCGACTTAAACGGAAACCAATATGGCGGAATATATTAACATGCGCTTGAAATTTCTTTATAATTATATACATGATGTGCGTTAATTAGTGATGGGACAATTAATGATTTAATCGGAATCGTATCGGAATAACGGTACCCTAATATTTCTTCACTCTTTCCTAAGGTCAAGACCGTTCATTTTTAAGGACCGTTTAAATATAACGTAATGGGGGTGAGACTGCAATCAATTTAAATATAACCCAGGGTTCCCACTCAGTCGGGAATTCTCTTAAAATAATTTTCCCGGTCTTGAAAGTCGGGAAATAGTTGGGAAAAGTTATGACTAGTCGGGAATTTATATATATATATATATATTTTTTTTTGGCCGAAGTAAAAGTAAAATGACTTTGATTACGTCTCTGTGGTCATGTTGCGATTCAAATTTAATAATAATAAAAAAAAGTTACCAGTTTATAATTGTCTGCGCATGCGTTAAAGGTCAAATTTTTCGCCTCTCCTCATGGCGCGTGTTTGCAATGCCTGTCGAATCGGCGAATTAAAAAAAACAAAAACATATCAATATGGTAATTTTAAGTTTAATGCTTTTGACGTGCAGGATATCTGTCTCTATTAGACTGCACTTTAATTTCCTCCGTCAATCAAATGATACGTGTAACTTGTAATATAAATAGTAACAAATGCGGCCTTGACCTTATCAGAATTCGACCTACAACAGGGATGACGTGTATATTATATATCTACTAGAATATTAAGAAAATGATTTGATTTCAGCGTCACGCGCATGTTAGTCACAGTCACGTATCTTACTGGTAACAAAGCAACAACAAACTTTTAAAAGAATAATAATAATTTTTTATTTAATTATATAAAAACCACCGTCGATTCTCGATACAAACCTTTATTTTCTTTTCTAAAGATATTCGTTTATCTTAAAAAATAAAATGATTAATGCATCAGAAAATGAATTAAGTTTAATAATAATATAACATGCACTGCGAAATAATGACGGATTAAAGACCACTATCGCCATTTTCGAGTACCTCTGGTGGTGAATACATACTCAATCTAACGGAATCAAATTGAAAGTAAAAACATCCGGTAATTTTTATTGAAATCTCATAGAATCACACAATAGCCGGAAGTCTCGAAGAAAGCGAGATGTCAACACTGTTTTGAACTAAAAATGTCAAAGTGCATTGCTAGGCGAACAGACGGGGATCGAGCTAACCGACGTTAAGTTGCAAATTGGGCACTCTTTTGTGCTTGAAATATTAGGGCTTGGCAACTTAAAAAATCGAATTAACCAATGAAAAAATGCAAAGACAAAGAAAGAATTTGGCGGTTCCAAAAAAAAACGTCGACTTAATAGAGCTGGCGAGTTAACCGGGCTCGAGTTAAGTGGGCCCCACTGTAATAGACATTTGTTTGCTTAGGGGAGACAACTATATTTTATTGAAATATACTAAAACAAAAGCAGATAACAAGCATGGCTAAAACTAAAAATATGAAACTATTTTTAGTGATAAATAGTAAATATTTTGGGGACTGGAAAGTAACTCAATATTTCAAGTCTAAAATTATTTAATAAAACTTTCCTAGCAGGTATAGCATACTAATACTATAGTCACACCGTATAGCATACTAATACTATAGTCACACCGTATAGCATACTAATACTATAGTCACACCGTATAGCATACTAATACTATAGTCACACCGTATAGCATACTAATACTATAGTCACACCGTATAGCATACTAATACTATAGTCACACCGTATAGCATACTAATACTATAGTCCCACCGTATAGCATACTAATACTATAGTCACACCGTATAGCATACTAATACTATAGTCACACCGTATAGCATACTAATACTATAGTCACACCGTATAGCATACTAATACTATAGTCACACTGTATAGCATACTAATACTATAGTCACACCGTATAGCATACTAATACTATAGTCACACCGTATAGCATACTAATACTATAGTCACACCGTATAGCATACTAATACTATAGTCACACCGTATAGCATACTAATACTATAGTCACACCGTATAGCATACTAATACTATAGTCACACCGTATAGCATACTAATACTATAGTCACACCGTATAGCATACTAATACTATAGTCACACCGTATAGCATACTAATACTATAGTCACACCGTATAGCATACTAATACTATAGTCACACCGTATAGCATACTAATACTATAGTCACACCGTATAGCATACTAATACTATAGTCACACCGTATAGCATACTAATACTATAGTCACACCGTATAGCATACTAATACTATAGTCACACCGTATAGCATACTAATACTATAGTCACACCGTATAGCATACTAATACTATAGTCACACAATTATTTAAATATTGATTTCCAGGATTACTCACTACCTTATCAACACGACAACTTTGCCTTGCTAAGAGAAACTTGCAATGTATCTCAACAATTACCCAGTCCATCAAAAAGCCACAAGGCCACTCCTCCACCTAAGCCACCTCGTCAAAACCCACCCAAAAACTCAAAGTTAGTGGCAGCCCAGTTTCAGGAATGTAGTATTTCACCTGTTTGGAAAAGACAGAAAATGGAAGTCAAGGTAAGCATTTGATTTTTAATTACAATTTTGTTGTCCTTGCTGACATATAAATTTAGTCTTGCTCAACAACGATATGAGGTTTTCACTCCTTTTTACCTCCACACCCATCCCTCTCTTCTCCAGACCCATCCCTCTCTTCTCCACACCCATCCCTCTTCTCCACACCCATCCCTCTCTTCTCCACACCCATCCCTCTCTTATCGTCACCCATCCCTCTCTTCTCCACACCCATCCCTCTCTTCTCCACCCCATCCCTCTCTTCTCAACACCCATCCCTTTCTTCTCCACCCCATCCCTCTCTTCTCCACCCCATCCCTCTCTTCTCCACAGCCATCCCTCTCTTATCCACAGCCATCCCTCTCTTATCGTCACCCATCCCTCTCTTCTCCACACCCATCCCTCTCTTCTCCACAACCATCCCTCTCTTCTCCACCCATCCCTGTCTTCTCCACCCTATCCCTCTCTTCTCCACATCCATACACCCATCCCTCTCTTCTCCACACCCATCCCTCTTTTCTCCACAGTCATCCCTCTCTTCTCCACACCCATCCCACTCTTATCCACACCCATCCCTCTCTTCTCCACCCCATCCCTCTCTTCTCAACACCCATCCCTATCTTCTCAACACCCATCCCTTTCTTCTCCACCCCATCCCTCTCTTCTCCACCCCATCCCTGTCTTCTCCACCCCATCCCTGTCTTCTCCACCCCATCCCTCTCTTCTCCACATCCATACACCCATCCCTGTCTTCTCCACCCCATCCCTCTCTTCTCCACATCCATACACCCATCCCTCTCTTCTCCACACCCATCCCTCTCGTCTCCACAGTCATCCCTCTCTTCTCCACACCAATCCCTCTCTTCTCCACACCAATCCCTCTCTTCTCCACACCCATCCCTCTCTTATCCACACCCATCCCTCTCTTCTCAACACCCATCCCTTTCTTCTCCACCCCATCCCTCTCTTCTCCACCCCATCCCTGTCTTCTCCACCCCATCCCTGTCTTCTCCACCCATCCCTCTCTTCTCCACATCCATACACCCATCCCTGTCTTCTCCACCCCATCCCTCTCTTCTCCACATCCATACACCCATCCCTCTCTTCTCCACACCCATCCCTCTCGTCTCCACAGTCATCCCTCTCTTATCCACACCCATCCCTCTCTTCTCCACACCCATCCCTCTCTTATCCACACCCATCCCTCTCTTACCCACACCCATCCCACTCTTATCCACACCCATCCCACTCTTATCCACACCCATCCCACTCTTATCCACACCCATCCCACTCTTACACACACACACATCCCTCTCTTATCCACACCCATCCCTCTCTTCTCCACACCCATCCCTCTCTTCTCCACACCCATCCCTCTCTTATCCACACCCATCCCTCTCTTCTCCACACCAATCCCTCTCTTCTCCACACCAATCCCTCTCTTCTCCACACCCATCCCTCTCTTCTCCAGACCCATCCCTCTCTTCTCCACACCCATCCCTCTTCTCCACACCCATCCCTCTCTTCTCCACAGCCATCCCACTCTTAACCACACACATCCCTCTCTTATCCACACCCATCCCTCTCTTATCCACACCCATCCCCCTCTTATCCACACCCATCCCTCTCTTAACCACACACATCCCACTCTTATCCACACCCATCCCTCTCTTATCCACACCCATCCCCCTCTTATCCACACCCATCCCCCTCTTATCCACACCCATCCCTCTCTTACCCACACACATCCCTCTCTTATCCACACACATCCCTCTCTTATCCACACCCATCCCCCTCTTATCCACACCCATTCATCTCTTCTCCACACCCATCCCTCTCTTATCCACACCCATCCCACTCTTACCCACACACATCCCTCTCTTACCCACACCCATCCCTCTCTTATCCATACCCATCCCACTCCTACCCACACACATCCCCCTCTTATCCACACCCATTCATCTCTTCTCCACACCCATTCATCTCTTCTCCACACCCATTCATCTCTTCTCCACACCCATCCCTCTCTTCCACACCCATCCCACTCTTATCCACACCCATCCCACTCTTACCCACACACATCCCTCTCTTATCCACACCCATCCCTCTCTTACCCACACACATCCCACTCTTATCCACACCCATCCCTCTCTTACCCACACACATCCCTCTCTTACCCACACCCATCCCCCTCTTATCCACACCCATCCCCTCTTATCCACACCCATTCATCTCTTCTCCACACCATCCCTCTCTTATCCACACCCATCCCACTCTTACCCACACCCATCCCACTCTTACCCACACCCATCCCTCTCTTATCCACACCCATCCCACTCTTACCCACACACATCCCTCTCTTCTCCACACCAATCCCTCTCCTCTCCACACCCATCCCTCTCTTACCCACACACATCCCTCTCTTATCCACATCTATATCTCTTCTCCACACCCATCCCTCCTTCCCAAACACCAAGACCCTCTGAAGGTTCTCTCTTACCGATGTAAGCTTGGTACTAAACTAAACACATATTCTGAAGGCCTGAGACTAGTCTGTTAAGGCCTTAGCTTATACCTGGGCAACCTGCTTCATCTGCTGAGCAGTGCCATACAACATTGTCTTAACGTGGGACTCTTTTGCCTCCCTAACCTACCCGGCTATGTTTAGCGCGGAACACGACGTCAACAGGTGTAGGACTGTCTCAGAGGCTAGGCTGCAATGACAGCAGTTCGAGTCCCTGTTGTGGTCTAGCCTGTTGAAGTACGGGTTGATTGGGCAGTGCTCTGTTCTCATTTGAGTCACTAAACTCTGATGTTTGCGACTCAAGTTCCACCGCTGGTCTGAGCGACTTTGCCTGGGCATGTTAGCGAAAACCCCCGACAGTCGTATTGTCAGCCCACTCCTGGTATTGTCAGCCCACTCCTGGTATTGTCAGCCCACTCCGACTCCTGGTATTGTCAGCCCACTCCTGGTATTGTCAGCCCACTCCTGGTATTGTCAGCCCACTCCTGGTATCACTTGTTCCTAAAGCTTGCTACTAATTGAATCATCCATCTTTACATCACACCCTTGACGACTCCTTTCCACCCCTGCTAACTGATCACACACCTATTGACCTGCGTCCATTCATACATTTAAATAGACCTGTATGCCCCCTCTGCTAACTTATCACACACCTATTGACCTGCGTCCATTCATACATTTAAATAGACCTGTATACCCCCCCTGCTAACTTATCACACACCTATTGACCTGCGTCCATTCATACATTTAAATAGACCTGTATACCCCCCCTGCTAACTTATCACACACCTATTGACCTGCGTCCATTCATACATTTAAATAGACCTATATACCCCCCCCTCAACTCTAAAGCCATTTTTGATTTTAATTCCTCCCCACCACCCACTCCCCTACCATTAGTCCAAGTTGTCCAGTGGAGATGATATTACTGTTATCTTCTTGAATAGATGCTGTGATATTCTCCACTTCAAAGTTCAAGCTCCTATTAAATTTATGTTTAAACAACAACAAACATTCTGTAATGTCTCCCTTTAAACAACAAACATTCTGTAATAGTCTCCCTTTAAACAACAACAAACATTCTGTAATAGTCTCCCTTTAAACAACAACAAACATTCTGTAATAGTCTCCCTTTAATTTAAATCCCCAAAGATTGGAGACAATAAATATGAGCTAAGTCTCACCATCCCTGGTGACCATAAGAGCAGCATCTCACCATAGCTGGTGGCCATAAGAGCAGCATCTCACCATAGCTGGTGGCCATAAGAGCAGCATCTCACCATAGCTGGTGGCCATAAGAACAGCATCTCACCATAGCTGGTGGCCATAAGAGCAGCATCTCACCATAGCTGGTGGCCATAAGAGCAGCATCTCACCATAGCTGGTGGCCATAAGAGCAGCATCTCACCATAGCTGGTGGCCATAAGAGCAGCATCTCACCATCGCTGGTGACTATAATAACAGCATCTCACCATCCCTGGTGACCATAATAACAGCATCTCACCATCCCTGGTGACCATAAGAGCAGCATCTCACCATCCTGGTGACCATAAGAGCAGCATCTCACCATAGCTGGTGGCCATAAGAGCAGCATCTCACCATAGCTGGTGGCCATAAGAGCAGCATCTCACCATAGCTGGTGGCCATAAGAACAGCATCTCACCATAGCTGGTGGCCATAAGAACAGCATCTCACCATAGCTGGTGCCATAAGACAGCATCTCACCATAGCTGGT